>JARKIF010000164.1:0-68443 GCA_029378245.1 Roridomyces roridus
GACTGCGAGAGCAGCAATGGTGAGGATGAAACCGCATTCCGGACGAATAATCAATGAATGTAGGGAGAGAACGTGGTCGGTGGGCTACCGTGGTGGGGGAAAATTTGTCAATGAGCGAGCAGCTGCATGTTTTTCGCGCTTAAAAGAAAGCTGGTGCGACCGACGCGATCGGAGTGTGGAGCGATACTCAGGAGCATTCAGGAGTAGTTATTTATTTGAGACGCCTGGGCGGGATGAAATTTTCCGTCGGAGAGGGTTTCAATGCCAGAGAAGGGGAGTTGGAAGCGAGTGATGACTCTCGTGGGTTGTCGTTGGATATGAGAGCCACCGCCATGAGTTTCGGGCTGAGGGCAAGTCGCGGATGGGAAGATGGACGTCGGGATCAAAGAGGTCGGGATGACTAAGCTGAGCCACTCTTGCCTGGACCATCGATTTTCCGCGACTGCTCTTTGAATCCGCGTCTGTGTTCTGCCAGTGGTTTAGGCGGGATTCTCTGACACCCAAACGGCGCGCCTCGTGGCTCTCGCCGACCTCCTCGGGACGGAGAATCTTGGAGACTCTGGAAACTCTCGTCTCTCGCTTAGATCTGTTGACCATTGTCCTCGGGCCACACTCGGGAGTCGGTAGCCACCCAAAATGCTTCCGTGCCCGTGCTCTATTGTGCGCTGTTCGCAGGCTCACGCACAATGGCGCAGAGTTAGTCGCTTAACGGCCAAATCCCAAAATGGCAAACACTCTTGGAAGAACTCTGGCATTGTTCGTCATGGGAGAGTATAAAGGACTGCGGTCTGCTCGACATCCCCCACACTGCACTCACCGACGTCCACCATGTCTGCTTCACCCATCACCTTCCAATACGACGGCGCCGACGAGTTGGACCTCGGCTGCCCACACTCCCCCACCAGCTCCCTCCGCGCCGTCTTTGTCCGTTCTAGGCCAACGTCGATGGCCGTCTCCGACGTCGACCCCACCGAGTTCATCAACTTCCCCACCGAGCTCTCTGCCTATGGCATGGCTCCAGTCTCCGTCCCCCGCATCGACCCCCGCGCCTCCCGTCAAGTTGAGGAAGAAGAAACCCAGTGCCGACACCGCCTCGGTGCGCACGATGTTGACTACCCGCACTGCTCCCATCCGAGCTGTCCGTCGACCCGTCGTCGTCGTCGATGACGATGATGATGATGTCGAGAACGTGCCACCGACCAGGCAAGACAAGCCTCTGCCCCGCCGCCGTGGTACCTGGACGGTATCCGTGGCGCGTGTCGGGCATCTTCACTCGCAAGCCCTCTTCTGTCAAGCAAGGCGTTTCAGCCCCCGCTCCCTCCCCCATCGACGACAAGTCCACCCCCGCTCCCATGATCATCCCTACCCCGCGCCACACAGCGAGCAAGTTCTCCCTCCGCTCACACGCCAACACAGTCGGCAAGGCGGCACCTGTATCGTACACTGTCACCAAGGCTGAGACCCCCGCCCAGCGCAAGAAACGCGTCCGCCGCTCGAGGTCGTTCTCTGGCTTCACCAACATGGGCCGGGGCGACGAGTCGGATGATGACCTTGACGAGGCGACTCTCGAGGCTACGCGCTCTGCGGCGGGGTTCGGGTGTCTTTGGCGTTATGAGGAGGAGGAGGAGGATCAGACTGGCGAGGGCGTTGGTGGAGATGAGTTTGAGGCGACGGGGCTTTTGGAGCGTGGGGTCGAGTTTTGAGTTTCGGTTTCTTGTTTTGGGTTTCTCTCTTTGGTGCGTCTTCTTTCTTATCATTCGATCTTCGTCGCTTACGAGCCTTGTAGATTTTCTTTCTGGTTTTCATTGCGCTACACCGGTGTCCTCTCATCTCATTCTCATCTCTCCTACCTACCCGCCGCGCCATCCTCCTTCTTTACCCCGCTCTACTTATGCCCCATGCCATATGATACATGCATGTCCGCGCTACCTCTCTTTCTTCCTCTACCTACCTCGCGCCACCCCCGACCTATCTTCACTCCGCTCTTGTCTTTGTTGTACTTCCTCAGCTGCTTCATTTATTCAACATTTTCTTGCAATCCGTTTTCACAATGCGGTGTTCTGAGATCGTCATATGATCTTTGTGAATCTCGCGTCTACTTCCACCAAGACCAGCCCGCCTGTATTCTTGCCAGAACATTCGAGTACTTGGACCAATCAACCGACGGTGCAAGGTATAGCTATATAGTAAAACCTAGTTAGCGCGCCCATTAACTCTTGACTAGTATATCGGTTCAGTACACCCGCTTGTCATCATCTTGGAGCTGACAGATTTCCGCGGGAGAGCAGGGTTCGACTCCCTGGTCGAGAGTTCCTTTTTGCTCATCCGTTTAACTCATGAATCCCTTTACCTATCCTCGGTTGTTTCGTCCACGCAGAGTCCTCCCATTCCATCCCCATCCTCTCCCCTTTCTTCCTCATTCAATTCCGCTTGACCAACCGCCGTGGCAAAATGAACAAACCACGATCTCACGGAACCAACGATGACGGAGTGATCACGCGCCCAATGTCCATGGGGTGCTCCAGGAACCGCCTCTCATCGCTCAGATTTCTCTCCCACCAACCACCATGCCCCCTCCTCCCCCGGCTTTCCAGTTTGACGGCGACGTACTTTGCATTTGCTTCAACACTTGAAGATACAACTGAACTATCTAGGTGGCGATCGTCACGGGCGCGGGGTCTCGTCTCGACGGTAAGCTCCCAACGCCTCTTCTCTCGTTACCCTCAAACCTGAATTCAACAGGTGAAATCGGCAACGGCCGCGCAACAGCGATCCTCCTCGCGCGCCAAGGCGCCAAAGTCGCACTACTCGACTACAACCTCGCCTGGGCTCGCGAGACAAAACGAATGATCGACGCAGAGGGAGGCGTTTCCGAAGTCGTTCAGTGTGATGTTACGAAGGAGAAGGAATGTGAGGCGGCTGTGAGGAGGGTGGTGGAGATGTGGGGTAAGGTGCATGTGCTTGTTAATATCGGTGAGCCCTTCTTCGTGCTGGGACTGTTGGAGGGGTAGCTGAGAGCTGATGGGTGAACAGTTGGGGTGGGTGGCCCGCATGGCAATGTTACTGAAGTTGACTTGGAGGCTTGGGATCGGGACTTTCGGATTAACGTGCGTTTACTACTTGCTGGTTTAATTTCTGAGGCTGAATGTTTTTCCCCCGGTACAGGTAACATCCATGGTCATGATGTCGCGCTACGCCATCCCCGAAATGAAAAAAGTCGGGCGGGGCGCGATCGTCAACATGTCGTCCGTTTCTGGGCGTGAGTCGTCATCATTCTGCTTTCCCTGGTCACTTACCAAGCAAGGACACAGTATTGGGTGGTAATCCCGGCGTGTTATACCCCGTCAGCAAGGGCGCTATTATCCAGCTCACCCGCGCTATGGCGGCACATCATGGACCTGATAATATTCGGTGAGTGCCCATATCACGATTCACCGCCGTCTTTCAAAGTTGAACGTTGAACTCGTTTAGCGTCAACTGCGTCGCCCCAGGGATGGTCTACGTACGTCTCTCTAAACCCATCCTGTTTCCAAAGTTGACCTTTTTTTTTCGAACAGACACCCATGGTCCGCGGTCGTGGTATGACAGACGAACTGCGCCAAAAGAGGATCAACCAGAATCTTCTGCGTCAAGAGGGCACGGGGTGGGACGTTGGCTACGCGATCCTATTCCTCGTCTCACGCGAAGCGCGATGGATCACTGGAGTTATATTCCCCGTCGACGGTGGGACGACGGCGGGGAACCCGAATCGGCCGGCGTTGGGGGAGGATACGCTGGCGAAGGAGAACTTGGGTAACGCGGAGGAAGGTGAAAGTGCAAACAACTGAGTGTATTCACGTAAAGGATGTATATATGAGAAATTGAATTCAAAGATGGAACAAAATCGATTTGAGAATCCAACTTGAGGCCTGAGGCTTCAAGTGTTGAACTCATCGTGCTCCAACCACGCCGTGCGACAACGAGTCTTCGTTGGATATTTGACTTGAATGTACCTACTCTAGATGACCGACCACCTTGCGCCCGTTCGGACTGTCTGATTTCTGGCTCGAATCCTCACCGGCACCTCCCCGAGCCCAAACGTCGTCCCATATACTCACACCCTCCATGGTCGTAATTCCATCCAGGGTACTCGTATATATCTACCAGGTAGATGCACACTTCTTTGGATTGGTTTACACATATGGAGAGAGAAATTTATACATCCGTCGAACATTCAACACTCCACCAATCTCAACACCCCCTACCCCTCCTTCTCCTCCCCATCATCCCCAGCCTCCCCATGGCCTCCCTCCGCCCTCTCCGTATAAAACGCCCTCATCTCCTTACTCATCCCCCCCCTATCCTTTCGTTCCACATACACAGGCAGGGGCCTCACCCCCCTCACCATCCTCCCAAACTGCCTAAACCGCTGCTTCACTCTATCATCCCACGCCATCCGCACGCCCGGCTGGCGCAGCTCCCAATTACTCAACCGCCCACACAGATCGTCGAGTTTCTGGATGGCCTCGCCGATGGTCGGGCGCTTGGCCGGGTCGGGGAGCGTCATTTCGTCGATCAGGGGTTGAAGGAAGAGGAGAGGCGGGTGGGGGGTGGGCGTCTGCAAGCCAAGTTCAGATTGATTGACTCACACAGCTGAAGGGAGGAGATAGAACTTACCCATTCACGATGCTGGAGCGGCGTCACATAGAGAAAATCCTCCTTGATCATGTTGCCCAGAAAATAAACGTCGGTCGGGAAGGGATCACACTCGAACGGGGACCCATCTTGGTGTTCTGGAGGAGATTGGTCGCCGCCGAGGATGACATCTTCGAGAGGCAGACCGTTGGCAGGATCGTATTGGCGGGAAAGACCGTAGTCGATGGCATAGTAGCGAGGCCAGCATTCGGTACGAGTGATTGTGCGTGCGATCGTTCGGTATTTTCGGCCATAGTGTGTGATGACGGGATGAAAGCCGTCGGGATAGAGGCGCGTGGGATCTTGGACGAAATTGAGGGAGTTGCAATCGCTGTTAGAAGAATTAGTACGGATCGAGAGAGGGAGAGCAAGACGCACCGATGCGCTATAAAGTGTTCGTGCATATATTCAATGCTCTGCGAGATTGTGAGAATGGGCGAGGAGAGTATACATGATACTCACCTCGAAAGTCTGCTTCAGACAGTCCACGACCTCGCCTACAGTGTCAAACGCTGGATCGTCGATACGGACGCAGCGGACCATAACAAGAATGTGCCGGTCAGAATCAAGTGGATCGTCTAGAATATCGAGAATCGGGATACTGTGGTTTCTGGAGTGTCCAGCGTGCGGTGGAGAGGCTAGCAAACGCGCAATGCCGACTTCTTCTGGGTGTTCAGCTGTGGAGACGGACTTGAGGAGGACCTGGCTGCCGTCCGAGATGCGCTGAGCGTCCATGATGGAGCGACGCTGCGAGGGTATTCGAAAAGTCATTGAGAAACAACTGGGCGGGCTCACAGCGTGCTTTGCTCCATACTCGCTCAGGTCGCGGCCACGCAGCTCCTTCAGTTTCATGCCGGGATAGAACTTGGGTCGCAGGCGGTACCCGCTCTTCTCCAGAAAGTCACGACGGAGAAGCCAGTCCCGTTCGTATGTAACCTCGGGGCGGTCGTCTACGGCAGAGCGACGAAGCATGGTGGTAGCGGAGAAAGGGGCGTTGATCTCTGACTGCCGAACTACTTCCGAGTGAATACCTTCTTTCGTCTACACTAGGATTGCCTTACTTACAATGAAATTAAAGAATATATAGCCTTCACTCAACGTCCGCACTAGCATCATCCACCGAAACCGGGGGCACCCCCAACGCACTCGGCCTCCTCGCTCGTCCAGGCGACGAATGCCCAACCCCAAGCCCAAGCATATACACACCCGAAATCGTGCGCTGCCTGGGCCTTGCCTCTTCCACCTGCTGCACCGGCGCGACATACGCCGGCATCGCCACCCTCAGCCCAAGACCCTCAAGAGGGCCAAGCCTAGCAGCAGACGTCGAATGCCTCAACCGCGGACTCGTCATGACGCTCCCAAACGTAGGCGTAAATGCATCAGGTGAAGGCGTCCCGCTCCTTAGCCACGAACCCCACCCGCCCTCCTTCTCTCTCTCCTTCAATCGCTGCTGCTGGTCATCCACGACGGCCTCGGCTGGCGGTGCATAAACCACCCTCTTCACCGCCCCAATATCATGCTCCACATCTTCCAGCTTCTTCATAAATCCAGCATGCGCCTGAGCATCCCGCTCTACAAACACAGCCACCTGCGCACGCACCTCCTTCTCCGCCTCACTCTCTTCTTTCTCCTTTCCTTCACGTTCTGGAGCAAGACCAACAAGCGTCTCCCATCCACGTGCCAGCACCCGCTCATCCGCAACGCGAATCTCAAGCTCCACCCGTGCATCCTCCGTATAATCATGAAGACGCTCCACCGCCCCTCGCAGCGCCAAATCTTTATCTTTCCCACCACCAGCGAGTGCAGTGCGGAGGTCTTCAAGCGCGCGGTGGCATGCGAGGAAGGCGCGTTGGAGAGACGCGTACCGTTCCCTGGCGGCGGCGAGGTCTGCGAGGAGGGGGTTGGTCGGGGTATCTGCATCAGCGACGGGGAAGACAACGGCGTTGCTCGGGGCCTGTGGTTCCTCAAGTTTGGGCTCCCCAGCAGAGAAACCAGTGGGAGTAGATGGAAACACCACCGAGGCCACTGCAGCCTGTGGCGTAGCAGACGCTGAGATGGGCAAGACGACACTGTCGGTCGTGGGCTCCCCAGCAGAGAAACCACCATCGGTAGATGGAAACACCACCGAGGCCACGGCAGCAGAGGATAGAGTCGATTCATCCGGGGCAGCAACACCGGGCGCTGAGATGGGGAAGACGATGCTCTCGGCAGCAGGAGATGCGAGGGTGGCGGCTGCTTCGTAGGAGGGTGGTAACTGGAGGGTCGACATGCCGACATCCAGAGCAGTCTCGAGCGCAGGTGATGGCACTCCCTCATCGTCCACCGTGGCGCCTTCATCCTCGAGCGCATCCTCCACATCCTCCTCCTCCTCCTCAAAGTCCTCCAAAAGCCGACTGGGCGGCAACCGCGGCGACGGCTGATGTACCTCAAGCTCAGCCATCGGCGTAATCGGTGTATCGTCCACAGAAGGGGAAGGAAGTGAGATTTGCGGTGTCGGAATAGCCAGCTCAGGAACTGGCTTGGGCGGCAACGGTGGAGGAGGCGTAGAAGTATCATTGGCAGCAGCCTCTTCCTCCCGCTCCACTTTCCTCACCTCCTCGCCAGCCCCGTGAGATTCAGCCTCAGCCTCCGCCTTGACCCTCCTGCCAACCTCACCCTCCAGCTCCTTCACCAACATCTCCACCGCCCCCTCAAGGACACACATCCGCCCCTCGCTCCCTGCATCTACATCCACATCCACATCCACCATTGACGGACTATCCAGCATCTTCAGTACGCCGTGGACATCCGCGAGGAGGGTATGTATCGCCTTCCCCTGTAGATCTTCTGAGGACGATGCAGAGGCAGAGTTAGAGAGAGCCATCCTCCCGACAGCTCTCTTCAGACTCTCCACCACGCGCGCCTCGCGCCCCACGAGCCTTACGCGGAGCGCTACTTCTCGTCGACGGCCCACGGATGCGATGGCTTCGCGACGGCCGGCTTCGTCTAGCCGGGTCCTAGAGGGATAGTTAATTTTCTGATCAAGATGGAGGAGGAGAAGGCGGGAGGAGAAGCGAGTCTCGTGACGGAGTGTCGGTAGCACAGTAAAGGTATGGGTAAGAGGAGAAGAAGCAGCGGCGCAGAATGAAGAAGAAAGAAGGACGAAGCCAGAGTCAAAGGATAAGAATGAAAGAATCACCCACCTCCCCTCCCTCTCCCTCCTCTCACTTCTATCCGCTCGCTCCGTCTTCTCGGCTAGCTCAGCCTGTAGCGTAGCCAGCGTCGCAGCGTGCCTCGCGCGGAGGGACGACAGAGAGGCGTGTAGCGCTGTCGTGGTGTGCTGCGTGAATTTCCTGGAGGTGAAGGCATGAGAATCGGCTCGAGAATAAGAGAAATGGACACTCACATGTACCTCTCCACCATGCCCGCAGCACTGCTGTCCTCGACGCGCCCGACCTCCCTCTCAAACTTGGCTTTCGCCAGCTCGGCACCAAGCTCTTCCACAAGAGCTTGTACGGCCTTGAGCTCCCCGTCCTTGACGTCAGCCTCGTTTTGCAGCTCCGCGAGCCGGGCCTCGGTAGCCACCGCAGAGTCAGCGAACGACGACAAGAGGGGGGCGAGATGGGCCTTTTGGGCTGCAAGCATTTCTTCAGGTGTCGGTGCAGGGTCCACCAGCGTCGTACTGCTCCCATCCGCCCACGGCTTCCCATTTCCATTTCCGCGTGGAGACGTCGGCTGTCGTCCTTCAAGCCTCCTCACGAGAGCAGCATACTCCTCTACAGCCCTCTCACTCATCCTGCCCTCCTCCCTCGCCCCAGCCAGCTCTATCTCGAGTTCACGGACACGCACCCTTGCTTCCTCCTCCCTCCCCCGGGCACGCACAGCAGCAGCATACGCCTCCTCCGTCTTGTGCCGCTCAACAGCAGTCACTCCCACCGCGACAGCATGAGCATGTGTAGCCTCTGCCAAGGCATTCTCCGTCAACGTCAGTTTCGTATTCAACCGCCGCAACGAGAGCGTGAGCTCTGCAGCCACGGCCTTTTGCTGCGTCTGCTTCTCCGAGGTCGCAGGATGTGCACGGAGGACATCAAGCTCAGTGCGTAGCCTGGCATTGTTGGATTCGAGCTGTGCGAGGCGTTCGGAGAGCGTGCTCGTGTCGAGAGCGTGGCGTTGGAGTTTGAGGGAGGCGGTGTGGGCTTCATTCTAAGATAGATGTAGGTTCCACGTCAGAGAGATGGGTTGAGGAGGGGAAGAACCTGAAATCGTTCGGCGTCGATGCGTAGACTGCGGAGCTCTTCGTTTAGAGGGTGTGAGGCGTCAAGAGTTTGCGACGCCATGCGTTGTTTAGTGTAGGTGAGAGGTTAGGGAGAGAGAGACATGCCGAGCGATCGCATGATCCGCAGTCATCCAATTCGGAAGGTAGTTTCCACGGTTGTTCCACGGTCCAAAGCAAGTCCAAAGTTCGTTCAAATTTCAAACGCGTTACGCGACCGGTCTACTTAGTGATTGACTGGTGCTGCAGATGAGCGGAGGGCCGTCAAGCGCCTACAGCTGCCTCCCTTGCCAATCTCTCGCGTTCTCTCGCCTTCATCTCCTCTTGAATCTTGACTCTCCTCGGTATCACAGTCTCCCTTCCTCCCTGGATCTCCCACTGCCCATCCAATCCTCCTGGGAAGCCCAACTCGCGCAGCGTCTTCTGCTCCACCAGACTGTACTCGCCTCCCCCTGAAAGGTGGAACGGCGCTTTGAGTGATACAGGCGGGTTGGTAATCACCCGAGGGATGCGAGTAACATTCTTGGTAGCGGAGTGGACCATGAGCGGGTGTAGCAGGTACACATCGCCGACCTCGCCCGTCATCTCGTGAAAACTGGCGTCCGACGCCAGCTCAGGGTTCTTGACGATGGCCTTGTAGAAATCGAGCTGGTCGCTGCCCGTCGACTCGGGTGTTCCGCGCGGTTGCATCCAGGGAGACACACCATTCGGGTTGTTGTACTAGGTAAAGGCGTTCATCAGCAAGGATTCCGGAAGACTAACGAATTGTTTTTGAACCCACCAGATGCTTTGCGACGGCTCTAATGCCATCGGTGCAGATCGCAGTACCCCCGCCGCCTGGACCGATATCACTGAAGATCGGGATGACGAGCAGGGCTTGTTCGGGCGATTCGAGAAAATGCACGAAAAAGTCGCCGTCGACGTGCCACTCCCCTAGGTCCCTCAGTGCAACCGGACCTTGACCGTCTTCAATGCCCAGATTGACGATGAAGCCGTCGTGCCACCTCTTGGTGCCTTCAGTTATACGATCTTCGCCGCCGACGAGTTCGCAGATCACGCTCCAGGCTTTGGGTGCGAACTCTGAGATGGGGACGGAGGTGTGGAAGGGCATGTTGATGCGTTCGGCCGTCCAAGTCGATTTGTCGATGGGGGACATGCCGAGGCGGGTCCATAAGTTCGAGGTGAATGCTTCCGACGTCTCGCGGGAGAAGCAGTTGGACACCTTCACGAAACCGTGGGCTAGGAAGTGAGCTTCCTGCTCGGGTGTGAGGACGCTCTCGGGGGCCATGGTGGTGTGGTGGTGGTGCAGAGCAAGGGTCATTTAAACAGTGCCTTACATAAAACAGGCGTCAACCGCGAGAACTTCGGCTCGATATGCATTTTTTCAACTTAAACACGCGTCGCCGAACGCGAGAACCTCGGCTCAATATGCTCTCTTTCATTTTAGGAGACCTGCTGTGCCGCGTCTCCGAACTGCGCAGAAGCATTCAATGACTTGAGAAACTTGGCGGCAGACCGGCTTTGACGTACATGCCGTTTTTCAACCACGAACTATATCTGAGCCTCCTTATCTCGCTTGTCCCTCCCTCAAGTTGTATGAATTCAAGTTGTATGAATTCAAGATTTAGTGAATTCAAATAAAACAAACGACTTGCAGATTGAACTCAATAATCTACTCGATGGATTCGAACCACGGAACGCCGATAGGTTGGCCGGTGCTCACTACGAGATGCGAGCCTATTCCTCGTCTCCCGCGAAGCGCGGTGGATCACTGGTGTCATGTTTCCCGTCGCCGGTGGAGCGACGGCCGGCGCTGAAAGAGGATACGTTCGACGCGGAGGAAGGTGAACAACTGAGAATTTAGTGTATTCAAAGAATGTCGCGTAAAGGATGTACATACGTGTGAGAATTGAACTCAACGATGGAACAAGACAGGATCCTGCATAATAAATCCAATAGCCTCCTCACGATACGTATCAGGAACCATTGTCAAATTGTGCCCGTCCAGCTGCATTATCGTCTAAATCAAAATCAAATCCCGCCGGGTGTGATCATGAGCAAGCAAACACTCACCTGAGCCTGTGCATAGTCATCCCAATGCGGTCCTACATTCCTTTCAGTTGGGAAAACGAAGTTGAGACAACGCACGGCTAGCCCCACGCCCATCGCTCGGATTCAACGAAACAGCAAACGAAATCCAATAATCCATCATTATCCGTTCTTTAAGATTATAGCACCGTTTTATTTAGACCATCCCCATATATTCGTCTCATTCCACCACCCTCTCCTCTCGAAGGGCAGATTGTAATTCAAAGCTGTTTAACTTCGGTTCAACTCCCACAGCGGTGGATACCATTTCAAGTACCAAAAAATTAACAGCTGTGATATCTCCATCCACCCTTTCCTTTTCCTCTCACTCTCAACGTCCACTGTTGCAACTCTGGCATGCTGTCTACTGCTTCCTAAGCTCTCCGTTTTCTATCATACATCTGCCAAATTCTCGACAGATCGGAGTCGAAGGCCGCCGCAAGCCACGTCTCCCTCCGGCAGATTATTTGCTGTTAAACGGCTTATATTTAAGGGACGAGCGCCCAGCGCCGGGTACGACTCCCCGCCCCCTTATTCTGCCCTGAAAATACTGGTCGCTGCCCTCCACTCGGAGCTCCGGGTGCTTCTTTGCTCGAACCTCTGCTCCTGGTGTCACGCCGTAGTCAAGCCGTACTGGAGTCTGGACCAAACTCTCAACGTGCTCCTTGGTGATTAGACGCTGGATCCACATTCTTCAACGTTTGGCAACTCTCGAGGGTCCGCCGCTGAACGCACGTTGTCCGGCTCCGGGCTGGTCTCCGCCGCAGCGACTTCGTGCCATCGTTCTCACAACGATGCCCCGCCACTATCAGCATGTCTACTCAATCTTGCTCTGGGGATTCATCCAATCTTGGGTTTCTCTCTGCGAGTGTGCCAGATCAATTCCAACCAACCTAAGTATATCCTCGGCTTTCCCTCCGTTTTGTTTCGACTTTCTCGCCGCAGTCCATCCTTTGTCCTGTATGCTCATACAAGTGGCTTGAATTCTCAATGGCAAAGTTATCCGGGTCGCTGTATTTAGATCTCGGGTCTCCTGATAGCCAACCGACCGGGCTGGTTCAAGATCAATCATCACTTTGAATTGAATTGAAATCCTCGACAATACCGTCCGCTTTCATCCACGATGCATCGTCTCCGCCCTGCTAAATTACTCCCCCCCTTTCACTCTTCGTACAGGCCCAAGCCCTCCCCTTTCTCCAAACACCCGCTGCTGGTGACGTTCATGTTGATCTACCCCTTCAACCAGTTCAAATCATTTTCCCCACTGACTGCGTTCCAATTCCTTCTTGCAAACTGTGTGTAGTACTTGAGAATGATTATGTTCTAATTGAAGTCCCCTTGCCGGAGCGGAGCGAAGGCATGCCTTGTCTGTATAGACAATTTGTCCGCAGAGGTGGTGTTGAGCCTCCCACCGAGTGCACCTGCGCTAGGCATCATGTACCCAACATCCATGGCATGGCAGACTCCGAGCGATCCTAAAGGATACGGCGCAGCGAACGAAGGCAGGAGCGACGCGTCGGGGTCTTGGAATTTATACACAAACGTCAGGACACGCGCTTTGATAGACATGTATTGAGAGAATGCGCGACGGCGCCATTCAAAGGCAAAGTCTCCCACTGCGTCGCCATTAAGAATTGGAAGGAGAAGAAGGGAAGCAGGACCACTCACACACGGCCGCGTACCGCTTATACTGGTAACTGGCTGCCCGATCCCCAAGTTTCGTCCCCGGTACCAAACGGCGAGCCGAGCGCCGGATCGTCGGGATAGAGTTCGAGTATCTTGTCCGCCGCAGCCGCGAGGGCTTGAGCGCCCCGAGGCGAGGGTGTCGAGGGCACGATAATAGAGACTTTGCGGTGAGCCACCAGAAGCCACCCGGTGGCTCCAACGGCATGCGGTAATGAGTGGCTACGTCATCTGGTGGCTGCTGGTGGCTGCATTTCCGTATCTCAGTCCCTCTTTCTTCCTCTTATTACGCTCCAGACTCCTTTGATTTCCACCTTCAGCAATATGTTGGAGTCAAATTGAGGAGTACAAGGCATAAAGGTACCCTCGCCGTTGAATGCAACCCAGCCGAGCCCAGCCACCAGCTATGACGTAGCCACCCGGAATCGCATGCCGTTGGAGCCACCCGGGTGGCTCACCGCAAAGTCTCTAATGTAGTCGCGGATGGTATCCGAGGAGTTCGTATCGGTGGGCACGAACATTGTTCCTTCATCCTTGTTCGACCCAATCATAACCGGCAACGGCGATTTTGGCGTCACTTGCGACAGTAGATTCTCCATCAACCCCCCAGGCCCGTCAATGACTGGGTTAAAGCATAGATTTGCGTACAACGCGCTCGCAGCTGCCCAACCGTCGAGAATCAAGCTGGTGTTCTCCACGCGCTGCAGACAATCAAAGGTATGCGTCGTGTTGGTCTGCGCGCTGTATTGCGGGACACTAGAAACCAGAGTCTGCCACGCAGGTTCCCAGCGGTGGGTATCGAATTGCGGGTCACGGTAGCTCGATTGAATGATGGCTGCCCGAGCGAGATGTTTGAGACTAGGACCGAGGATGTGGATGTCGACACTGTGAGCGCCGGCTGACTCGCCGAAGAGAGTGACCTTGGAAGGGTCACCTCCGAAGGCGGCGATGTTTTGGTTCACCCATTGCATTGCGAGGAGCTGGTCTTTCAGCCCGATGTTGAGGGAGCCTTTGGTCATGGCTTCTTGGCCTTGGGGAAATCCGAATGGGCCGAGGCTGGACTGGATGAGCTGTAATTATATCTGCGAAGAAGTGTAATTACCGGTAGTTCAGGCTCACATAAACAGTTAGCGTCCCCTGAGAAACACTCAATACTGGAGGACGATATCAAATCTATTCGCACCCTTTGTATACTCCGGGCTACGAGCGCGCTCACGTCGTAGAGAGAGGAAGCTCCAGCTGTTGTCGTGTCAGATCCGCTCAAAAGTCGGTACGATGCTCACCTATAAAGTCGGTACGATGCTCACCTATAAAGTCGCCTGCAAGGAGGGTGGGTAATCGCCGAGGACGTGACAAAATTACGCACCTCCGTGGATGAATAGCATGACAGGAAGCTTCTCATCCACTGCCCCAGCAGAAGGCCTGAAAACATTGATGGAGAGACAGTCTTCGGAAATGGGCGTCGATGGGTCCTGGGGAGGTTACTCTCAGCACGTCGAACAGAAGAAGCAAGTACCCACCGGTTGTAGACACCCCGGACCAAATTGAGGCGCACTAAACTGCGGGGCATCGAGCGTAGCCTTGAGAGTCGTCGGCATGAATCTGAGGGCTCCGAGGGGAGGTTCAGCGTATGGAATTCCTGTCCGCAGAGTCAAATTGGCATCGAACTGGAGAGTGTGGAGCCCACCGAGGAACGCCTCGACGCCGTGCGCAAGCGCAGAGGGCGCGCCGAAGATCTCCGTTTTGCCTAGCTTGACCACCGGTACCGCATTGGACACTTGGAATGCGAGTGCGCCCTGGAGGATCCCCAGAAGCTTGTGGAGATGCATAGTGAGAAGAGAGAAGACAAGACGAGAAGCGTGTGAGACGAAGGAGGACCCACGTGAAGGGCTGGAGGCCGTAAGCTTGTCAAGACTGAATTTCCAGGGTGAGGGTGAACAAAATGGTGAAGATGATTGTCAAAGGCAGGACTCGGAAGAACTTGAAGAATATAATGATGCCGTCTGATGTATGAGTACGGATGATGCCGCAAGCGGCGAGGGCCGAACCTTTTTTTGCAGTTCCGTAAATCGGCAAATAAGAGAAACACCGGCATACACAGCCACTAACCACGGACAAGTTCTACTAGGCATTACAGAAAAGCGCCCATTAAGCGCCGACACAGCCACTAACCACGGGACAAGGAATTCTTGTTAAGGCCAAACCTAAAGGTTCGGCAATCAATTTCGGAGTTTGAACCAAGTTGCGATTCATGCCGGATATAAATATGGGAGACCCATCTTGTGTGCAGGTGGGCAGTATGTGGGCAGTAGATAGTAGGCGTGTCGAGTTTAGTTGAACAGTAACAGTTGAACTTACCGGGGTGCCGCGGTGCGAATCCGTGCATCCGAATGGCGGCGCAACATAGACTTTTTTTCTTCCCTACAATATCGGTAATACTGAGGTTCCATTGAAGAGAGAGAGAGAGAGAGATAGGATGACAACGGCGGGTCAAGAGGCATCGGGAGGAGCCTCTCTAACATCAGCGGCCGCGTCTCATTGATTATAAATTCGGGGTATACACGGACACTCCGTTCGCTTTTTCCTTGCAATACTCTGGGCTGCGGATTATAGCACATTTCTATACCAATCTACTGTAAGTACTGTAGCATCCGATAATTATTGCCTGGACAATGTCCCACTGGACCCGCCCAGCTGATCCGGATTGCCGCCTCTCTGCTACGTCCACATACTGTACCATTTCAATCAGTTCTCTTTGGCTGTGACCTGTGACACGGGTTTTCGAAGTTCGAAGTTCGAAAATGGGTCGGTCCCAGCGTGACACCCGAAAATGTTCGACAATCGGTTGATATCAGTTGCCCATTGGCAACAGCGGAACAGCTTTCGGCATGTTCGGCATTTTATTGCTGGCAGCCGAAGCCGTGCCGGCATGACATTTCGCTCTGATTTGGGTGATGCCGAGGTCAATTTCAAGGAAATCTGCAGTGTTTCAATCAGGTTCAACCTCCGGCTTGCATTCAGGACCTGCAGACGCGCATGAGGCCCGCCGGCGAAAAATGGGTTTTTTGAGCGCCTTTCGAGCAATTTTGTGACTACTTTTGCAACTTCGAAAATCTCCCGGGTGACCGTGACACTTTCGAAAATTTTCGAAAATTTGGGGGCCTGTGACGCGTGACATTCGAGTTGAATGAAATGGTACAGTATGTCGATCTGGGCACTCTACTCGCCGACGTTTGCCGCCGCTCGGAGCACCCCCGGCAGAAAAATCCGATCAAAGACTGTCGGCATGTTAAAACAAACTATAGTACTTACTTACAAATCGAACCAGATACGAAGACCATATCGAAATTCAGTGCTAAAACTTGTTGCACCAAACCAGCCGTGGGTTCGAGTCCCACTGCGAAATTGAGCCAGTTGTCATATCTTTAATCTTTTGACCCTCACAGAGGCCTCAGGTCACTTTCTTGGACTGCCTAAGCCCCTGCTCATACGACGTCCCAGACTGACTTGTGCACCAAACAAATGACGGCCCAGTATCAATTTCTAACAGGAACATGTAACGTCTCGTATCAATTGACCCCACCGAAACGCTCCTGGTAGAACTGTTGCGCAGCCTGAATCGGGTCGTATGCGAGGAGTTTCATCTGCAGCTCTTTATCTGCTCGAAAGTGTTAGCTTAGCACCGCACCATTCAATACCCACTCACTCTTGTACAAATCAAACCCCTTCTCCATCTGGTCCACCGACTCGGCTCTGATAAACTCCCCACGCTCCTTCCTCAACTCCTCATACGCCTTGAGACGGTCCGGGACGTCCTCAGCGCGCGTTCCAGCGGGGAACAAACACCCAAGCGCCCCGCCATCCTCGACAGCCATGCCAGCGCCTTGCCCAAGGTGCGGCAGCGTAGCGTGTGCCGCGTCGCCAAGGAGTGCTGTGCGTCCGCGGATCCAAGTCGGGAGGAGAGGCAGGACGCGGAGCTTCCATTTGTGGATCGGGCTGTGGAGCGGCAGGTCGAGGAGGTAGAAGAATTTAGGATGAAAGTCGTGGAATACGGTCTTGAATTCGTCGACTGTAGCGTGGCCGGACCATCCTATGATGAAAATTTAACTGGATATTCGGAATATGAATGTACTGGACGTACCGGCCTTTGCATCGGAGGTGTCGGAGTAGAATGCCACGACGTTCATGAGGGTTCCGTCACGGCAAGGGTAGATGTAAAGCATCCTGAGCGGTCCCTGCGTCGAGACGACGCTATGGGTCCCAAGCGCGCCTTCATACAGCCACTCGAGCTCGGGGATGTCGCGCATCTTGGTGGTTTCAAAGATCAAGCGGAAGCAAGACAGACCAGAATCCTGCGAATGGACGACCTCCTGTAGGACGTGGTCGCGGACGACGGACTGGGGTGCCATGAGAAAAGTAGAAGCATGAAAAAAAAGGGCACACATGGATTCCGTCGGCGCCGATAAGCACGTCTGCCTGGATGACCTCGCCATTCTCCAGAGTAAGCGTGGCGGTTTCGGGGTCACACGCAACGACTTTGGTACCAAGACGCAATGTCGCAGGCGGCCCTTGACCTTCGATCTCCGTCGCAAGACGTTTGAGCTCCTCGTACAAGTCACTGCGATGAACGAGTAATCCCTGTAAAATGATCAGCTATGGAATCGTCTTCAAAACAAAAGGGAACCTACATTCGCCTCCATGCCGGGGACCTGCCACTTGTAGGTGACGGGCTCCGAGCCGTCACTGCCCATCATGACAGCCTACAAATCGGTGAGCCATGAAATCCTCGAGGAATTGAAGAAACGTACGCCTTCCCAGGGAAGCCCACGCAGGTTCTTGCGAACAACGCTAATGTGGTCGTGCACCTTCAACGAGTTGTTCTGCACCGTAACGGCAGCGCCGATCTCTGTCTTGATTTCTACGGCCTCGAATATCTGTTAAGTAGAGAAGAGGCTGAGCGGGATGTTCATAGAGGAAGAGAAAGAGGAGCGCCGTACCTGGACGCTATGACCATTGCGCCGCAGCGCGACGGCAGCTGTTAGACCACCGATACCCGCACCGACGATGGAGATGGTAAGAGGCTGAGTGCTCGAGTTGTTGTTGGAAGCAGACATGCGTAAACTTTTCGTTCTTGTTGAGAGCAAGACCCTGGGGTGGCTACGGCTTAAATACCTCTGAGCGCAAGTCCGATTATCCAGACTTTGCGCAAGCCCCTCCGTTCAGCCGTTCAAGATGCTCGATATGGCGTCCGCTTTCAGATCGGAGTAATGAAGTTTGGTGGCGCGCAGCGTCTGGAAGGTTATGAATGCACTTTACTACAAGGAAGAGGGATCAGAAATCCTACCTTTATGCCCCGGAACGTCCGTCTGCAGCCCAGCTTTCCGAGCTGGATAGTCGGAGTCCTGGACATCCGAAATGGAGACGGCCCCGGACCGGCGGCGGCACATCGTTGGCCCGTGGCCATTCTACCGACCGTTTAACCGTATGCGTGCAGAGTGGTGCTTTTGACGTCCGAGTTGGTGGCGGAGAAATTGGGTATAGATGATAAGTACAGTCTCGGCCGCGGACGGACATGGATGTGAAGGGCAAGCACGAGATGACGGCATTTGATCGGCAGGCCTGACTGTATTCACGCTTCCTTCGGCAAAACGGCACCTGCCTCAAAATCTTGATCACGAGGCCCTAGCACTTATCAGCGACGAGTCGCAAAATAAGTACTTATGTTTCCGAGCCAGTCCCGTTCCAGCAAAAAAAAATACGCCTCGCGGAACAACGGAGTCCAGAGATCTCGGACGGAATCAGCTGCCGGTTGATGCAGAGATTACGGTTCAGATACCAGTCTCAGAACTCGCGGAAAAGTATGCTTGTCTGAGCCGTGGAGATGCACAATCTTGCACAATGCACCTCCAAGGTCAGTGAAATTTCACATGCGGTCGAAAAAAAAGGATTGGGATCCAATTAATATGGCGCTTCAAGCTTCAAGTTCCCAAAGCGTCTGGGGGAATCGAACCTGGCACATCGGACGGCATACTTACCTCAATCCTAGTGCCGCCCAAGTTGCTGATCTGCATTGTCTGAGAGTACAGTCGAGGGAGTGGGATTCCGTCCTCATCGAACCAGGCTGGTTTGCTACGAGAAGCTGTCTAGTTTCGGTTGATACGCAGAGCGAAACACAGGAAGTAATCATGCAACGTCCATTGGGTCCTGGCCGATATTACATACTGGACCCCCGAGACCCTCCTACGCCGACAGCGATTCATACACCTCATCCAGCATTGCCGAATATCCGCCTTCGATGGCCGCGCGCCTGAGACAGATCTGTCGGTATTCAGAATAACTAGGTTCCGTCCCGGTCAGCACACCCTGGTCCACAGTCAGCACCGTGATGGCGGGCTACTCCACCTTCTCTGAGCGCTTTCTGTTGTCGATCTCGAAAGTACTCCCCTCGCGGCCGTATGCGACTGAGATATATAGGGATCAAGGGTGCAACGCACAAGACCCTTCTGAAAGCCCGCGAAACCGACCGACCATAGCTATCCGCAGGAAGCCCAAGAGTCCCAGCAACGACGATCCCGCCATGAACGGGCTCCGACAGTGCTGAGGCATCTCCTCCGCCCACCCAAGCATGTGCTTTCCTCCCCGTCTGCACCGAGCTGGAGCTCATGATCCCAATTGCTGGCGCTCGGTATACTCCCCCTGCAAATCCACGACAACCGCCCGCCCTTCTGCACATGCCGACTACAGCCCAGATCGAAAAGACGAGACAATAATGGGCAGTAAGACCAGTCGTGTCATGATGACGGGATGCATGTGGCGAGGCGGAGTGGGGCGGAGAATATGAAGGCGGGAGAAAGATGACCAAGAGATCTTCCTCATCCGGCGGACCCCCACGAGGCGTGAGGCAACCCGCGCTACCACCCTCTTCCACTGCCCCTTCGCCTTCCATTTCGACGGTAGTGTCCCGTTGGAACGACATCACACCACGGAGGAATCATGCCATGGGTGCGCCCTCCGTCTCTGCTTGCTGAAGCGAGGATGACGACGGCGGGTCAAGATGTGCGGGCGATGATGAGCGTCGGAAGGAGGGAGCTGAAGCAGAGGACTGCGACAGGACTCTCCTCCCTCTGAAAGGCCTGCCAAACGAGCCCGAATCTCCGAGACGACACTCTCGAGCTCCCAGAGAACCGCTGGCGACGCGTCCCACCCGCGCGACTTTCTCTTCTTCTTCCAACGTCTGCCTCTCATGCTGCCTGACAGCCATATCACAGTGAGGGCTCGTGCCCCGCCCACTGGCTGCCGAGACCCCTTGGGCATGGACCGGAATGGACTCCATATGGTCGTGCGAAATCCAAGGTCGTGCCCGCTCGAGGTCAATGCCCTCGTTTCCAGTGGGTACGTTCTTCTGTGCCACCAACGGGAGAGCCATGGGACAGACCACCCAAAGTCGTCGAGTGAAGAGATGGGGGCCGGGGCCGCTGATGATGTGGAGAACGAATGAAGGGTGACGATTTCAGGGAGGGAGGAGGGTGGGGAAAGACGTATTCAGAGTCCAGAGCCGACGCCACGAATGTAAGTCTGAGCACGCAAAATGGTGAATCCGAAAAAGGACCCCGTCATCAATCTGCGGGATAAGTAAGTGACCGGGATTCAGAGGCACGGGAGGAATGGGAGGAATGGGAGAAGATGAGGGTAGAATCGTAGTGAGGCCGTCATCTGGGCCATCGACTATCCTTCATCCAGGCCCTGCCTCGTGCTGCGCGCCCACGACACATCGGACGTCCGACACGCAGAGCATCTACCACCGTCAAGAGGTACAAGATAGGGCCTGACGAGTACGCGCGGCATCCATTCACGAGGAAGAGGGGAAAGAGCAGATGACGTACCATTATGTCCGTCGTGTCGTCGGAGTCATCTGAAAGGCCGGTCAGCAAAGCCATTGCGTTGTGGAGGAAGGCGTTAGAGAGCAGAGGGCAGGAGAATGACGGTCGAAGGCAAGCGACAAGGGCATGCATGCCGTCGTCGGAGCTGAAGGAACCCCCAGCATGCCTGGCACCGACGGAACAGATCCAGGCGATTAATAGTGTCCAAAAGAGAAGACCACGAGTCCCAGATGTTGCTCGCCCGACGCGCGTCATCGACTCATCGGTGGCATCCACGCCTCATCGAAGACGACGGGCCCGTTCTCCCGTTGGTGCTCATGGTAGGACTGGCGTACCTCGTGTTATTGGCCAGCATCTGAGTACCGACTCCGTACTAGTACTAACTGTACAGTCTTGACTCTTTTTGAATTTTTTTGAGTGCAAAACCACACACACACACAGGGTCGGATATCCGTCGAGTGTGGTGGTGACAAGGTGTATTTTCCGGATTAGACAGGTTTGTAGGGCGTCAAGGTCATGGTCCCATGGAAGCGAGAAGAGAAGGTCCTAAGAGCCATCAGTGATCCAGTGATCTCCTCCTGCTCGCAGCGGCCATGGTACCCCCCTCTTCTCGTCGGTCGTTTGGTTTACTCATCCTTGTTCCAGGGCATCAGTCGGACCTTGACCAGAAGATCCTCGAGGTGTCCAAGCACATAGGGACGGAGCGCAAGATCTTAGAGGCCTCCCACTCTCTGCGCCAGAGTACCACATCAGGAAAACATAATCCATCTGGCCGATCTGGCAGCAGATCAATCAGATGCGCCAGCGCGCCAGAACTGCATATGGCAGCATAATGACACGCATGGCGCCAGAATCAATTCTGGCGCCGCAAATACACTAATGGCGGATTATCAAAAGCTATTAAAATTTCATATTGTACACGAATAACAGGGGAACGGCGCCAACGGTGGCACTCCCGCGTTGGTCTCGCGGTTGCCGACCAAGGCCGCCCCCGCAGAAAACATTGCGCGAGGCAATGTGGGTATGGGAAGGGAGGAGGAAGGCGGCGCCGGGGCTGGATACGATTGTGACAGGGCACCACTCGCTACATGAGCAAGGTGTGAGAATTCGGAACGGTAATAAACTCGTGCACTCACCCTTCGCCCGCCTCGCTTCTCCTCCGAGACGGAGTAGTAGACCCTTCCCATGCTTCGATGACAGTCTTCTGAATTGATCCAACGTTATCGCCCGTGGTTTGAGCAGCTGCTTAGAAAGCCGGAGACCAGGAAAGAGTTCTTCTGTGTATGTATCTTGAAAAGCAAAGAGGAGGACTTGAGGATGGAGGCGTGAGGCGGGGTTTCTAGCTTTGAGCATCAGAGCCAAGTCCGAGTCATCGGCAAGTGCGGCAGGATTGATCCAAGGGTCTTCAAGTTGTCTTGAACCTTCGAAGGCCTCGATACAGAGGGATTGAGGCGAAGCTGAAGGGCGGTATCGTCGCGCGAGGGGGAGAGAGGGAAGGAAGATGAGGGAAGGAGACAAGTGGTGCTGCGGCCGGTTGATCAACAATTGCGCAATTGTTGATCGGACACCGATCTTCCGGACCACGTGCGTTCGGACTTGTCGTTTTGAAGAGTTCCGCGACTTTGAGGCACCTCCAGGTAGCGAGCAAGAGGACCTATACAACGACTCTCACAGCACAGAATGATCACACAGCTTGAAACAGACGAATATCTGTCAAGACTGTCACAAATATTTTCGGCAGCTCTGGCGCCATGTCAACCAGACGGATCAGATGGTGCCAGAGCTCGCCAGATGCGCCAGATGGATTCAGTTTTGCTGATGCACCAACCCCGAGGTCCTCAGCCGTAACGGCGCCAGGATCAAGGAGGCCGAGCGCTCACTCAGGTACTTTAAAGCCACCCTTCGGGAACTCCAGGCTCGTAAGGCCCAGGAGTCTCAGTCGGATGGATAGGGGTCGAGTCCGCCTCAGGTAAGTAGGTCGCCTCGTCCGCCATCGATTGACCTTACTTACTCAGTCGCAACCCAAGTACTTAAGCCCGCACAAGTCCTTATCGAACCCAGCGGCACGCCATAGTTCTAAATTATATCAACTCCGAGTCCTAGTTATAAATTATTTGACCTCCTTCCCATTCACCCACCTCCCCTTCTCCTCACTCTTAACGACCTCCCAAATATCCCGATTCCTTACTCGGAAACAATCACCCTCCTCGATTGCCTCCCATTTGTTGTGCAGAGGGAAGGCATGGAGTAGGTCGCGGAGAGCTTCCTTCTCGTTGCTGGCTTTGGCGTCTGTTTCCTCCAATTGCAACGGCCACGGTTTGTGCAATGGCAGAACTATAGTTCGGAGTGGGTCACCCTCCTCCGCCGCGTCCAACCGCCACAATTCCACTTCCTCCTCATCCACATCCACATTGATTTCGACGGTTGAATGCTCAACCTCTTCGCCGTCAGTCATGCTCATTGGCATGTCCGAATCTTGTCGCTGCTGAGTGCGTTTTAACCAGTCCTCCACAGAATTCCAATGACCCCGTTATCTCCCTCGTCTGTACCACGGAAACGCGGATCGCTGGTGCTGACTGCACGTAAAAGTCCTCGTGGCTGCGGGTGTGGGCTGGGAAGGATGACCGCGGCCAAGTGAGCATCGGCACCAGCTCCTTGGGGGATGTCGCCCAACGGAGTGGCGTTGGGAATCAATCGTATGGACGTGGTGGCAGCGATGGAGCTCTGCTGAGTCTGCTCGCTGTTCGCGTTCGCTTTTGCGTACTGGGCACGCGTCACGGCGGGCATTTGAAGGGATTTGGCGCGAATCTCGATGTGAGGGGTCGGGCGAAGCTTGATGAGAGGCGTTCGTTCCCTTTTGTATTCACTGGTGCGCTTTGTATTCACTGCGCTTTGACTCTTTGTTCTCAAGTGGCATCTTTGACTTTCATTCAAAGCATTCTAAAAAGCTTCCGAAAAGCCATCAAATATTGTCAAAGTACGGCGGCGATCTAAGCAATTCTCATCTCTGAATTTAATGTCGTTCAATTGCTAACTCGGAAACGCTGGCGCAGCCAGCAGATGACCTTGCTTGTCTTGGCATAAAATCATGACATCGCTCAAATATCGCTTCAACTCAAAGGACAAGCTTGAAAAAGTATGAGCGAGGGGTGATGATTTCTCCAATGAACATTGTAGGCCATAGGCACGGTGCGATGGGTGAGCTTCTGTCGGAACGTCTGGAGACTGTCCCCATGTTTGCTTACTCTACGGGAAAAAAAGATCAGTGAACGAGTGAGAATGTGACACGAAGAATCGCCTGCCATTGGAATTTGGAAACCTCGCCGGATTTCCTCAGCTCGGCAAGTTCATCATCGCCCATCCGCTTTGGCATCGGCCCGTGGCCCGTGGGGTCGACCCTTGGCATCAACCAAGCATCAACCATTGTTGAACAATGACAGTGGCACGAAACCAGCGGATACAGCTTTTCAAGTCGAACAAAAGAAACAATAGACCCAAAAGAATAAGCACCAAGCACATCAAGGGATCATGATGGCCATCACAAAAAGGTTGATAAGGTGATTAATGGGTGAGAGGAAGACCTTGACAAGCAAGGTAATGACAGGCATTTCGGCGGTACCTTCAATGGTTTGTGCCCACTTCCTTATAATCTCCGAATTTTGCCAATCACACCCTGATTCAAGACTACGCGAGTGCCTCCGCTGGCTCATTCGAATCGTAAAGACCATGATTTCAATAAATCTCCGGAGAATTACATCTCTTTGATTCGCTCCATTCACGCCTGGGGCGCCCCATCCAAAATCCACCTCAAACCCTCCCGATACTCCCTCTCCCACCGCTTCGCCGCGGAAATGTCGGGAAAGCCGTAGTTGAACCCATGAGGAACGCCGGGGTAAGTATGCACCCTGGTCTTTGTCAAAAGTTGATTATCATCCGCCCCGGGCCTTCACACCCGGCTTCTCCACTTCCTTACCCACGTCCATGCCATCGACACGTGTCCCTCAGTCTTTTGTCTCTTACGACGACTGAGGGGTACGTGCCTTTATCTCTTTCTTATGTATCTAGCATACTTACGAGTGTCTATGTAGTCTGCGCATTGCCGCGCTATCTAGGTACTTAATATCTCAGTCTTTTGTCTCTTACGACGACTGAGGGTCTGCGCATTGCCGCGCTATCTAGCTTCTGACAGGTTATGGGCCCCGGTGCTTTCTAGCTGCCGGACTACCTCTCAAGCACCCTCAGGCTTTCAAGACTCAAGTGCTCCTTGCAGGACACACTACTCCCTCTCCCCCACATCCTACACACCTACTCGCACTCTTATCGATAACTATCATGGCTTCCCGTGATAAGGATCAGACGGCGCTCCGCACCGCGCGTGACTGGCCTGACTGGGAAATCCAGGTAGAGTCGGAGCTCCGCGAGAAGGGCTTATGGTCTGTTGTACAACATGGCCAACCCCCTGCTGCTGCTGCCACTGCCAGTACTGCTAGCACTACTCTCACAGTCCCGCTCCGTGACACCTTCGAGGAGAGGGACAGTCGTGCCCTTGGTCATATCCGTCTTCGTCTAGCCAAATCCCTCATCCCAAAGTACAAGACCCATACAGCGTCCAAAGCTCTGTGGGATGCTCTCAAGGGGGATTTTTCCAAAGCAAACAAAACAGAGATAGCTTTCAGCACACTTTTACAGCTGCAGAAGTTGAAACTTCGTTTGGAGGAGGGACAGGACAATGTGACTCTAACGGTCATGGACAAGCACCTCGAGCGGTTCAGAAACATGCTCGACCGGCTTGACTCCCTTGGATACTCCTTGGATGCAGACTTGCAGCCTTTACAGCTTCTCCTCACTCTTCCAGACACTGTGACTTTCAAAGCTCTCAAATCCTCTATCACTGGCTCTGTAGCTGCTGGAGCCAAACTGGCTCTGGATGATGTTGAAACCAAGCTTCTAGCCCACGCAGATCCCATCGAGGAAAATTCTAGTGATTCAGACACCACCTCTGCTAAAGCCAATGCAGCCTCGGAATGTTACTGTGTGTTCCACAAATCAAACACACATAACACAGCCGATTGCCATGCTATCAAGGCAGCAGAGAGGAATCGAAAGGAACAGGGCAAACAGAAGCGTGGGAAGAGCAAGGCTAAAGCCAGGGATGAGCAGGCTAATCCAGCAAATGATGGGGAATCGGATTCAGACAATGAAGCAAACATAGCTTATGTTTCCTCTGCTCTATACAAGAAGATTTCTGCTTATGTTGCACGTGACTCAAATGGCCATCTTCAGGTCAAGGACTCTACTGGCCGCCGTTATGTTCTCATTGACTCTGGTGCTTCCTGCACAATGACTGGGAATGTGAAATACTTCGACATGTCCTCTCTACGCCGTCTTGATCCTCCAAGAAATGTACGCCTTGGTGATAATTCTTCATGCGAAGCTATTGCAACAGGTACCATGCGTCTATCCTGCAAAACCAAACGTGGAATGGTTGAACTTTCAATTGAAAATGCACTTTTGGTCCCAGCATTCACAGTTACTCTGATTTCAGTCCACCAACTGGCTGCAAAGAAACTTGGCTCTCATTTTGTAGGAAACCACTGCACTGTTGAGCATGATGAGACCAAGGACATTGCCCTGGAAGCCACACATAAGCATGGTCTCTACCGTGTACAGTGTGAGCCCCTCGGAACTGACCCAAGGGCGCTGCATGCCATAGACATCAATGACTTGCATAGGAGATTAGGGCATACAAATTTCGAGAGCCTTCGTCATATGTTCCGAAGTCGTCAACTACCAGGAATCACTTCACTCACAGGGGTCCCAGAATTTTGCGAACCTTGTGCTTTGGGGAAAATGAAGAAATTGCCTTTTGAGCGTAGCAGAACTGTTGCACGTGGACCTCTAGATATTATTTCAACAGATGTCGGAGGACCTGTCAGTCCCCAAAGTGTGAACGGCTATCACTATTGGATTGTGATTGTGGACCATGCTACATCATTGCCCTGGGTTCTCTTTGCTCGCAAGAAGTCCCAAGTTTATAAAAAACTCAAGGAGTGGCGTCACTTTGTAGAGCGGCATTTTCAAACACACATAGGACACTGGGAATTCTGTGCTGGATGGAACCGTTTCACTAGAACTGATGGTGGGGGCGAATTTACATCGAAAGAAATGGAGGATGATTTTCGTCAACGTGGTATCATACATGAAACCACTGCCCCATACACAGAAGAGCAGAACGGCATGGCTGAGCGAATGAATCAAACTCTTGTTACTCGCTCTATTACCAATCTAGCTGCTTCCCATCTCCCACGAAAATATTGGGACCTTGCAATGTCTCATGCTGTCTACACTGTTGCTCGTTCTCCTGCCAGTGCACAGAATGGGAAAACTCCCTATGAAAGTGCCTATGATCGTCCTGTGAATATGAATCACATGCATCCATTTGGTTGCCCAGCCTATCCTCTTGTCCCAAAGAAGAAACGCAAAGGCAAATTTGCAAATCATGCCAAGCGTACCGTCTTCATTGCATATCATGAAGGAAAAGCCGCATATGATCTCTTGGATCTTGACAGCGGAAAAATTATCACTGCTAGACATGTCAAATTCAATGAGAGCTCACCTGCTCCTCAGGAAGTTCAAGATCCCTCTGAACCATGCCTGCAGCATACAGCAGATTTCGAGACCTTTGCCCAGGGTCTCAAACAAAGTAACACCCCTTACTTTGACACTGATGATTCTGATGAAATTGTCGAAATTCCTGTAGCTCCAGGAAATATGCAATCATCAATCTCAGTGGGGGTACCTCAGACTTCTTCCCCAGTGGGGGCTTCAGATTCTCAGTCCGTGAAACAGGAATCAATCTCTGCACCATCCGGGCCACCATTGCGCCGAGTTGGTGGTGTACGACTTGATCCTCCACGCTCAGAAACTCATCCTAGACCACAACCTTCTCTGCCAGATGTCCCTCAGTTACTTCCCAGACGTACAAGTCGAGAGCGCACTGCGGCTACTCACCCAAATGCCGTCTATGAGCAAGCAGCTGCAAAGCCACAGCAACTTCGGTCCAAACCAGCATCAACCCCAGAACAGGAAACAGATGCTCAGTCTCCCTCTACTCCACCTCAGCCCCAACATCTTGAATTGATTGAGGAAGAGGACGGAACATATGTTGTGGTTGATCCTGAAGACATAGAGTTCTTTGCTGGCTTAGCTCGTGATGGTGTTGATTCCCACATCCCCAAAAGCTGGGATGAGGCGATGAATGGACCTGATGCGGATAAATGGCAGGCTGGACTGGATGAAGAACTAGCGAGCTTCATTGCAAACAAAGTCTATGAATTGGTTTCCATTCCAGAAGGTGTCACCCCAATAACATCTAAGCCAGTGTTGAAAGTCAAATTCAATGCGGCTGGAGAGATTGAGCGCTACAAAGTTCGAATTGTTGCTCGAGGCTTCACTCAGCGTGCAGGCATAGATTACCAAGAGGTTTTTGCCCCTGTGGCAAATTTGGAATCTATTCGCATCATTTGTGCACTAGCAGCTAAGTATGACTTGGAGCTTGATCAAATGGATGTTTCAACCGCCTATCTCAACGGTGAGCTTGAAGAGGATGTCTACATGATGCCTCCATCCTGCGTCTCAATCACCTCGGGTTACTGCTGGAAGCTAAATCGTTCTGTATATGGTTTACACCAGTCTGGACGTGCCTGGAACCGGACTCTGGACAAAACTCTTCGCCAGATGAATTTTACTCGCTGTTCCTCTGAAACCTGCCTCTACGTCTACAAAGAAGGCAAACAGCTCTGCTTCTTAGTTGTCTACGTTGATGATCTCCTTCTTGCTGGTACTTCACGCCAGTTCATGGATCGTATCAAGGAGAAACTCAGGCAATCATACAAAATGCGAGACTTGGGCCCTGCAAAGCAAATCCTGGGATTGAACATCCATCGGGATCGCAAGAAGCGTACACTTTCACTCTCTCAACACCAGTATATTGACTCTGTCTTGGCGCGATGTGGAATGTCTGACTGTGACCCCGTCAGAACACCTATGGCTACCAATACCAACACCTCTGAGACTGACCCAGATAATGACCGCACAGTTACACACATGTCCTTCTGTGCCGATGGTCCTGTCCTCTCATATCAAAGTGTGGTAGGCATGCTCATGTGGGCAATGCTTGGAACCCGTTCTGACCTTGCACATATCACTGGGATGGTTGGACGCTATAGTGCAAACCCAAAAGCTTGTCACTGGGCTCTTCTCAAACGTGCCCTGCGATATCTCAAGGGCACACGAGACTGGGTTTTACACTACGACGGGTCTGCTGTTGGTTTAGACATGCATTTCCACGGCTATTCTGATGCTGACTGGAATGGAGATTCAGATACATCCAAATCCACCTCTGGATTTGTGTTCATCTCCAACAACGGTGCCATCTCATGGTCCAGTCGACGCCAAAGCATGGTTGCCATGTCCTCCACAGAGAGTGAATACATTGGTCTTGCAAATGCAGGTCAACATCTTGCATGGTTGCGCTCCTTCTTCGAGGAGATTGGACACAAGCAGGAAAATCCCACAGAACTTCGCTGTGACAATCGAGCTGCTATCATCCTCACCAAGGATCCTCAATTCCGCGCTAGAACAAAGCATATTCAGCGCAAATATCACTATGTTCGCGATGGTCTCGTCGCAACGGGTGAAGCAATCGTCTTGTGGTATCCCACAAATGAAATGGTGGCTGACATTTTCACCAAAGCACTTCCGCACGATAAACATATCAAATTCTGTCGTGCTATGGGGTTACGGCCGGGGTCGAGTGGGGGTGTCAAAAGTTGATTATCATCCGCCCCGGGCCTTCACACCCGGCTTCTCCACTTCCTTACCCACGTCCATGCCATCGACACGTGTCCCTCAGTCTTTTGTCTCTTACGACGACTGAGGGGTACGTGCCTTTATCTCTTTCTTATGTATCTAGCATACTTACGAGTGTCTATGTAGTCTGCGCATTGCCGCGCTATCTAGGTACTTAATATCTCAGTCTTTTGTCTCTTACGACGACTGAGGGTCTGCGCATTGCCGCGCTATCTAGCTTCTGACAGTCTTCACACCCTCTTTCTTCAAGATTTTACCATACAACAGGGCCTCGTCGCGTAGGGGATCCAGACCGCAAATTTGGAGCACAGCTGGTGGGAGGCCGGCATGTACAGGATGCAGGAAGGGCGAGACATCCGGGGAGCTGGGGGAGCCGCCGAGTTGTTCTATCATAGTTTTAGTGGGAGGAGTGAGAGAGTGAGCACGGAGAACACACTATATAACCAATGAATGTCTGCTGCCGGAAGGCCAGTGGCGAATTCGTTCTGCTTGAAGGAGAATAGTGAGCCTTTGTACCTTTTGGACCATGTCAATCAACAATTCTAACAGAGCAAACAGTATGTACTCACTCATCCGGAACGGCCTCAGGATGACACAACGCTGGAATTTGCAGGATTTGCCCTGTGATCGGGCTCCCCTGGAACCACGGATCGTCTCGCGCACGGTGCGCAAGCACAGCAGTGAGGTGCCCACCCGCCGACAACCCACCAATGAGCAACCCCTTCTTGACGTCGGCAGACAGCAACACCTGGTTCTCCACCGCCCATTTAATCCCAGCATAACAATCATCCTGGATGATGGGAGTGGGATGCTCGGGCGCAAGCCGATATTCTACGTTGACGATGGAGATTTGAAGCTCAACGCACAGCTGGCGGAGCTGGTAGTCGTCCATGTCGACGTTGCCGGTCGTCCAGCCGCCGCCGTGAAACCAGACGTAGAGTGGGTACGTCTTGCCTTCTTCCGATGAGGCGGGGACGAGCGTACGGACGCGAATCTTGCTTGCGGGCGGGCCCGCGACGGCGATTTCTTCGTCCTTGACGATGTATTCGGATTCTATCTTTCAAGTGAAATTGTATTCCACTGGCTGAAACTCAAGACGCACCCTTGGGCAACCCAACACCATAATTTTTCTTGGAAATCGCAATCAGCCCATCCTCAAACTGTTTCCGTCGCAGTCCCATATCAGTCTTGGAGCGCGGAGGCAGGGATTCGATGAACTCGATGAAAGGCGCAAATTCCGGGTCGGGAACGGCGAGGTGGCCGTGTTCCCCGAATTCCAAGCTGGTTTCCACCGCCATGGCTTAGTGTCTATGGGGCACGGCAAGGTGGTGCGCGCGGGCAGTCAATTTATACATAGATGGTGTGAGAAGTCTGACCAAGACCTCGGGCCCGGGGTACGTTACAACCGAGTAAGTCCTCCCAAAGCCCCCACTCATGTCAAGTACTCCATATATAATTATGAGTCAAGGTGACTCGATGGCCACTACTTGCCCGAGGCATCGCCGAGGCGGCTTGTTCCCGAATGCTTGTATACGTATCCCTAAAGGGCCGTAAAATATACGCACAAGCGGCGGCAACGCGATCAGAAGGCTGCCGAGACTTCAACTGTGGGAACAATATCAATCGATCAATCATCTCAATCACCTTCTCGAGCTCTCTGAGTACATAGATCTCAAGTCCCAACGAGTGCAACTTGGAGACTCGGCTCTGAGATGTCTACGCTTGTGAGTCGGTTTTGAAGGACAATTGAATGGTCCTTGTAAGTAAGCTTACTCCACTTGCCACTGAGTTCAATCCCCGTTCAACTCGGACCACAGCCTAAAATGTTCCCATGTGGTGGTTTCTTTTTTTCTCCTCTCACTGTGGACCAGATATAGTCATTCATTTGTTGGAACTTGGAGAAGTCCTCATCAGTCTTTTGACAAAGATCTTGCGACCTTTTTGGGCTTGGCAGCTTGTGGCACAAGCTCGCAAGGTCAAAGCGAGGGTTAAAATCCCGGAAATGGTTGAAAGTGGGGCTGAAAAAAGGTATTAGTGATGGAGGAGATACACTGAGAGGCAATGGAAGCATGTACCAGTCAGATCCAGGGTCGAAGGAAATAAATCTGTGTGGTCCGATGGGAGTCGAACGAGGGACCTTGCGAGTTTCAGGACCTGGCTTGTGAGCTTGCGGGCTTGCGCAGATTTGGCGGGCGCTTGCGGGCTTGAATGACCTTGTACAAGGTCACAAGCTAGATGTCAAAAGTCTGATGCTGTGAGCTTGAGCCCCGGCATGGCACCGGCTCCTTGCTCAATGTTCAACTCTGGCTTCGTTTGCACTTCAACTAACCATGAATGCTCATCCACACTTCCAAATCGGCCCTACCTACGGTGTTCAATACTTAGATTTTATTCGCGCATGGCGCGCCCCGTCCAAAATCCACCCCAAAGCCTCCCGACACACTCCCTCTCCCACCGCTTCGCAGCGGCAATGTGGGGCAGGAGATAGTTGAATGCGTGAGGGACACCGGGATAAGTATGCACCCTCGTCTTGACAGTCGCAACGAGTGCAACTTGAAGACTTGGTCTCGAGGTCAGTGTTTCGCAATGCTGTTCTTCCTTTTTTCTATTCTTTCAAACTACCGTGTTTGCGTCTGTCGACAATCACACCTGAATCCCAGGCTACACGCAAGGCTCCACAGACCCGTTCGATTCGGTCTAAGCCCTCAGGTGAATCTTTGCGATGATGTTCTGGCATCTCCCACCGCAAATTTAAATTCATACATTGTTCATCCTTGGTTAGCTGGAAATTTCAACCTCCAAACTGGATCCTTCTCGTGGGCGGCACGGAAATTTTTGTCAAGGTCAGGCCAGATGACCCTCCTCCATTCCTCTTGGTCCACATCCCACCCCCGGGCCAAGTACTCATGCACCCTGAGATCCATCGGATAGTGCACAGGCTTGTTGAAGCTGGGGAGCTTGGGAATTCGTCGGGGAGCCTGTTTTTCCACTTGCGCTATCAACGTTTCAACAGAGATATTGAGCTGAGCTTTCTGTGATCTGAATTGGGAATGTTCAATGCATTAAGATATATATGGTGAGATGCAGCGAACTAACCTTTCGATTCAATTGGTGATCTCCGCTCCAAGTCTATCTCCTGCTCCTCGTCGATGTATTGCCGATCGGATGTCTGGATGCTATTGAAAGGACTCTGGTGCAGCATCGAATGAGATTTGGATTCCCGAAGCCCGAAAAAAACGCTACTGACACTCATGAGCACAAGAATTCCGCGTGTCTTTGCCTTTGACTTGCGATCCGCAACCCAGATGAGTGTTTGATTTTGAGTTACGAACGATATTTTGGGGAGGGGAGCCTAGAGACAGTCAGAAATGGACGGCGCCGGACTAAGGCTGAACAACACTCACCGGTGGACGGACGTTTATGCCCATGCCTACTTTGAACTCCATGGGTTCGCCTGGTCCGCGTGCGTGATTCAACTGCTTGTCCGGCCACTCGTGCTCGTAATTGTACGAGGAGTAGGATATCTCGCCCGTATTCCATTCGTCTCCCGGTACTGTTCGGACGCAGCATTTCGGCATAACCTTGCCAATTACTCAGGAACAAAGAGCAGAATGAACATTGTGAGCCTACCTTGTCGTCCATCGCTGAGACGGTCGTTGTCACGCTTTTGCGTGCGTGCAGTGTCCCAGTAGCGTTCGGGCTGTTCTGCGCCCATCCTGCGGTACCTTCAATGCCCTTTTCAAACTTGGTCTGCTTGATTTCGCTGTGTATCCGTCCAGGAGCCTCGTATCCTCGAGGAATGCTAGGATCAATAGAGTCAAATCGTAAATTGCGAAGAACGAGAAGGGCGTACTCGTGTCTATGAGAAATGGACTTGCTCCGATGCGCTATAAATCCGATGCTTGCATACGACCGATCGATTTCGGCCCTTCCCGGCGGTGTTGCAATGTTGAAGTCTGCTCGAGCGATGACTTCAGGCCGAAAAATTGAGAGGTGCAGATTATCCTGGTCAACCGGTGCACTTTTCTCTGCGGGGAGAATCGAAAACTGCACAATGTGAGCACTGAGAGTAAATACGTTTTGGATGGCCCATACTTGAAGGTCGTAAGCTACGGTGACCGTATACGTACGATCCGCGTCGAGTTTGAGATGAAGTTTGAACTTCGTACTGTGTCTCGGGCTGTCCCACTTTCCGTTGATACGACTGCGTATTTCGCACACGTGAAATCTGGCTATTTAGCTGTTTTGGTGCGCACACCAATGCCTCTGTCAGGTGATATACAATAAGGGATAGGACTGAGCTCTGTGTCACTATTCGTGTATTAATGAGACAAGTACAAGTCGTCAGTACACTACGCTTGGCTATTCGTTCAAGTGGTCGGTTGTAGTGACTCCAATAGGCGGTTCGCGGGGACTACTACTTGTGGAGATACCATACCCAAGGAGATATACCAAGCCCAGGTGTATTCAGAAATGAGCTAGACTAGCTACAGAGCAAAGACGAAGGTTGCGCGGACGTGCAGTACTATTATGGCAAGGTTCGCGGAGTACCTCGCGGACCGGTATAAGTCCATATATATGTATACAAACAGAGTGGCTCGTGTAGGCGAGTTGGAGGAAATACTACCATTTGATCCGGTATTGAAGAGACACCCAGAAAAGAGATGACAAGTGGGCGAGTCGAACTCGCGCAGGCACACTAGTATGATCGAGAACTGATCCGAGTACGATCATGATCATGGAAAGCGGCGGAGTCGCGGCAGACGATCAGAGCGATGATCGCGTCTGACAGAATATGCCAGGCGTAAGCCTTGAATGACGAAGATGGCGGACCGAGGTTATTTATGGACCTGGGTCGAGGGCTATAGTCATAATGAGTGCTGGCTTAGCAAGAGAGTGTAATGAAACGACGGAATCAAATTACCAGGCCAATCGGCTCGAATGCCAAGGCGGCATAACCACCGATCAGACGGGCCAAGCAGTGACATAAGCAGCAGAACCACGCGAAGCGGTTCGAGGGGATGTAATATAGGTGACAGGACACCTAGGGTTATAGGGAAAGTACGGAAATAGGGACGGCAGGCGCGTAATAGTAGTTATATCATCAGATCAGTAGGGAGTAGTATATAAGGCCTGTAGATCCCGCCCTTGCAGCATTGCATTGTACGCCTTCTTGCCTAGACATTGGGTCGAAGCTTGATCTGTGGTTATAGTGCAGTCTTGTGACTTCCGCGGGGATTTGTTGTATCATTTCTCTTAGCTTAGACGCAATATCAAAGGCACCCGAGCTCTGGTTCAACTTGGGTCAGCTATAGTAACATACTTAAGGGGTAGTGGGTTGCCCTCTGTGCTATAGTTCCTCTTCGTGTTGTATCGAAGTTGCATTGGTGTTTGGATATTGTGTGTTTCGGTCAATAAAATATAAAACCTTTTTAACATCGTAACCTCGTGTTCGTTGTGAGCAGTCTACAAACCAGTCAAGAGATTCCTCTTAGTTCAAAGACATTTGAACTTGGTGTGAACCCTCGAGAATCAACCTACAAGCTTCCGAGAACCAAACAGCGGAGTATCAGTCTTATCTGTATACTTCAGACGACCCCGAACTCAACCGTTAGGTGTCAGCGTGCTAGTCAAGGAATTGTGTGTGTGTTGTGTGTGTTGTGTGGTTAGTGTGTTGTGGAGTTGTATCGCTTCGCGGTCTACTTCTAGGACATTACCTACTCGAGCTATCTACTATACACTAGTGCGCGTGACACTGCGTATCACCGTCAACGGTTGAAGCGGCTCCGTCGTCCCCTCCACCTCCACCTCCACCTCCCGCGCCAAATGACGCGCCGTCAGGACGGTCAGGATCCCTTTCCTTCGGCGCATTTGTAGAGTTGACCTCAGCTTGGGGCCCATTCACCGGTTGTCTCTCGTCGTCACCCGGATTGCCAGGAATGCGTTCTTCAGGAAACACTTCATGATCTCGGGAGGGTTCCTGCTCCGTCTCATTGCTACCATTGTCCGTGTTAGTATTCAAATGCATGCGTTCATTTCCGTAGTTTGTATTGTGATCCCTGGTTGAGAATGTCTGTCAGGACAAACAGCCAATTGGAACGAGAGACCGCACAGTAGAGTTAGGTTCGGATGCTCACTGGCATCTCGTAGTATGACCGGGAATCCCGAAAGTTCCGCTAGGTCGCGAGCTAGGTTGAAAACCATTGCGTCTGTGGTTGATGCACCGAACAATGTCAACGCAGGCTCATCTGGAGAAAGCATAGATGCAATAGGCCCAAGGTAATCGCTTTCCCGAACCGAGGCGAGTAGTTCATGATCCCAGTTGTCTTCAATCCACGAGGCAGCTGCGGCAGAGTCATGAACTGATATCAAGGAACCGCAATTGGGATGCTTTTGGATAAACGTGGAATTTCGCGAAGTTGAGGACTGAGTCGTGACCCTACAGAAGATTTTACTACGTGAGTCCGTGACGAGAAATATTTGAAACATACTGTGGTTGTGTATATCCGGGATCGTATACTACGGAAATTGTATTCCTCGCAGTTCCAGGAGCTACGGGTTTTTGAATAGGACCTGTCGCCCCAGAGCGTAATAAGTATGACTCTGCTTTATACTTGGAAAAATACTGACCCATAGTGTGTTCGTCCTCCTGAAATCCCGTATCAGCTCTGCATGTCTAGGGGCACCAGAGACATCGTTACTTACATTCAACCGCCAAGTGTAGAGTTTACGGATCCTCGGTGGACTCCAAGAGAGAGAAAGCCAGCTGCCAAGCTGGTTAATCTCTGCCTCGAAACGAAGACGATTCAAATCGTGGCTGTCTAGCGACTGAATGAGATCCTTGGTCGGAAATGGTGCCGGCATCGACGTGTCTTCGAAATCCAACTGCCGGAAAAGTGAGATGGCGTCCTCGAGATTACTTCCGCTTAATCACGTACCGTGTCCAATTTCGGACGGAGATATGCGAGTTCTTCTTGAAGGTTCTGTATGCGAGCGCTGTCTTGATTGGCTAAAGGCGACGGGGACAAGGAATGGTATTCCACGAGAGCCTGTAATGTAGAGGCAAAATAAATGTTGGCGATCGGGTCTCTGCGCCACACTCGTTGGAAGATTTCGGCGGCTTCTCCCATAACCTTCCCGGCCTCAAAGCGACGACCGGTCAACTTCTGGTATCTCCCAAGGTGGTGCAGAGACACGGCAAGATGAACGGCGGTGCCAGGGTCTTTTTCGGCAAGTGACCGGCGAATTTCCACGGCTTCTGAGCTGGCGCGCACTCCATGTTCGAAGCGGCCCAACGAAGCGAGGAGGACGCTGTGTGCGTCCAACATGTCACCATACAATGGAATGACTGACGGGAAAGCACCGCATGCCTCCCACATGAGCAGGACTGCTTGCTCGCTCGCAGCGAGAGCCTCTGTTTTCCGTCCCAGAGCGGCCAGCTCCGGCCAAAGTTTCTTGTACAAGTGGGCGATGGTGAGTGTTAATTGTTTGGGGTCCTTCGGTAACATTGATTTGGCAATCTGAATTCCTTCCTGAAAGGCGAGCACGGCATCGTCGTGTCGCCCCAATGAGGCGGAATCGCAGCCGAAATCACTCAACGCGGAGAAGAGGTTCTCGTTGGGACTGAAGTATGTGTCGGGCAGCTCACGCCAGAGTTCCACTGCCTCCGCTCGCGCGCGTAAGGCGTCCTGGGGCCGGCCCAGCGAAGACAGATGAGTACACAGATAGTGATGCGAATCGGCGAGCGCCTTTGTGACAGATGGGGAGTCCGTGTCTGAGCTCGCCTCCAGTAGTTGACGCTGAAGCGCGATCACTTCTTCGGTGGCTTCTACGGCGTCTCTGTGTCGGTCCAGCCCGGCGATAACGAAAGCGTAGTTGGTCAGCGACTGGGAGAGATGTTCGGCGATGATGGGGTCCGTCGCAGCCCATTTCCGTCGAATTTCGATGGCTTGCCGTTCCAACAGCACTGCGGATTGAGGCCGTCCAGCGCCTTTGTGGTCCTGTGCGAGAAGGCTCAATGCAGCCGCAAATTCCTCGGCCACGATAGGATCTTCATTCGCCAGCCTTTGTATCTCTTCCCGAGAGCGACGGCCATAACGAAGTTCGCCCTCGTTCTGCGTTTGAGGAAATTTTCGTCAAATAAAGTTTACAGATTACACCTGTGTCGTGAATCGGCTCACCGTCTTCGAGGGATCGTTATAATAGGTAAGGAAAGGGGTTGGGAAGAAGCCCGGCATGTTTGAACGAAGCTTGGCTAAAGCGCGGGTCAGTCAAACCCGGCATCAGGCGTCAAAATGCTATCTCCTACCCACCGCTTCCGCCGGACTTTTGATAGCGGCCAGAAAGATCGGATTGTCCGGTTGAAGATGTAGCGCCTGCGAGTACAAGTCCGCGGCGGTTTCATCATCATACGACTTGAGGGCCTCTCGGGCGTGGGTCGTGATTTCGGTGAGGGATAGTGCTATCGGGTCGTCGTGCGGGGGAGTAGCGGTATGAGGATAGGGGGAGGACATGTCGTGCGTACGCGGCAGATATCTGCGGAGGACGGTTTAAATATGTAGGAAGCGATGCTGTAAAGCCCTTGTGCTCCGTCGAGGAAGCAATTTCGTGACAGTTGATGTTGGATGCGTTACATTGGGTCGCTACGCACTGGGTTGTCCGAGCTGCGCAATTGGTTGGGATAAACAAGAGCCCACATTGTCCCCAAGTATCTGCACCCGGATCAGTTGTGAAAAGACAAGAACAAGTTAACAACAGCGGCGCACCCGATTTGATGCCAGCTGCCAACGGGTCCTATTTGCGAGTATCGGAATCGAGGTCGATGCACCCGGTAGCCGCGTCTCGGACCTCACTCGATGATGTACTTGAAAAGAAAAGCGAAGTCATTCGGACTCGAGATCACCCAAACTCGTTGATACCTCGGCGTCGTACTGAATAATGGATTGGATAGTAGGCAAGTCTTTGTTCCCATCGAGGATAAGTATTCAGTTGCGACCACCGAATGGAAGTAAGTGACGCTGGCACCTTGTTCCTGGTGCGGAAGACCTGGGCGTCGGAGGGTCCCCCCGATGAATTGAATTGACGGAGGTGACAACTACCTGGGTGATTGTGTTGTGACCAGTGAAGAGTCTTATCTCACAGTCGATTGCTGTGTACTGGTCTGGTCTTAGCACTCCTGAGAGGTATCAGTCACAGGTCCAGCTTGGACTCAGTGGATGCCAGATGGTGACGTACCGATATTTGAACAAGACGTGACCGTTTGAATGTCGAATATTGAGACATTCGTGCGGGCTGTCTGCCTTTTCACCCTGGAGACGATCAATCCCTGCAGTGGGTGTTTCGGACAGCTTTCTGACTCATTCCGAGAGAAAAATCGGTGATGCGGCATCCAGGCCAAGCCAGACAGAGAATCACTTGGTTGAACGTCCAGTAGGATAGCGGGAGAATGGCAAGAGGTAAGTACAGCCCGACCTCGGTGAAATCGTCAAGTGACAAGCAATGACGAGCCGTAGCTGTAATATAATAGAATCCTACCATGGCTGTAGCCAGGTGTAGTGATTGCATTATACATGGATCTAGCCAGGCGCCGTGGTTAGTCTATATCTCACATTGCGACCCAATCTCATTACAGCGGGTTATGAAGGTTTCGACTATCGAAAGGAGATGTCGGAATACGAATCACTTCAACAATGCTTCAATCGTTGGACTTCCCAATTCAGTCAGAAGCTGGGAGTAGAAAGTCTCAAAATCTTACAGTCCATGCAAGAAACGATGAGACGTCAAAGGGAGTTTTGTAAGTGGACCGTCGGGAATGACCGGATCGAGTTGAAATTTCCGCAGACGGTCAGAGCCGCGCGGCCATACTTGACAGCATACTCCCAGAAGGCGTGGACCGGCCGAGACCCGTGGCCGGATGCATGCCAGGGACACGAAAAGCACTCCTCGAGCAAATACAGCAGTGGCTATTGAGCAGAGACTTGCCAAATATCCTATGGATCAAAGGATTTCCCGGATCAGGAAAGTCCGCCCTCTCTAGAACGCTGGTTGAAAATACCAAGGCCCGCGGGATCCTCGTCTCTAGCTTCTTCGAACGCGACGGTGACGCCTTTATGTCGCCGTCCAGCATGGTTCGAAAACTTTCCGCTGACCTTGCGGACGGCCTGCCTGCGTTCAGAGACGCGCTCCTGGAGGACTTGCAAACGCGCGGCACGGTCGACTGGAGTACAGCCAGCATCGCCGACCAATTCCATCGCCTCGTCGAAAAGCCCTTGCGTTCTCTAGCTCCAGAAACTCCAGTCGTCATCGTCCTGGACGCATTGGACGAGTGTGGCGGTCTTGAAAAGCATCGTCTTCAAGACCAACGAGATGTGCTCGAGATTGTGGAGAAGTGGGGCACGTTTAGCCCGTCGTTCAGGCTGGTCGTCACGAGCCGAGAAGAGCCGTCCATGTCCGAGGTTCTAGGCCCCATCAGCACCGTATTCGAGTTGTCCTTGGGCACCGATCAGGCCATTTCGGATATCGAAACGTTGTTGAAACGAGAGTTTCGCCGGATCGCAAAACGCTACTATCTCCCTAGCTCTTGGCCCGCACGAAGCGAAATCGAGGCCCTCGCGCGTAGAGCTAACAGACTCTTCGTCTGGGCTGCGACCTTGATCAAATTTGTTGATGGGGTCGATGCTGAAATCAAACTTCATCAGATTCTCGCTGGCGAGGTCAACCTCCGGGGCGATATCACCGAGCTGTATCAGATGATCCTCAAGATTTCCTTCTATCCAGAAGGGCAAAAATTACCCGAGACGTTCTTGTCGGCATTCCGTACGTTTGTCGGTGCGATTGTGACGGCGAAGCGTCCTTGCAGAAAGACAGCCCGTTGTTCGGAATTCTTCGTTTGGATCCATCGAAGCCCAAGTACATCTGCAAACAACTTCAACCTGTGCTCAACTAGGATGATGAGGAGCACACGTTGCGTTTTGACCACCAGTCCTTTGTCGACTTTTTGATGTCCAGATCCCAGTGCCCGTCCGATTTCCGGATAAAACCTAGGAAGATCATGAAGATGACGGCACTTGCCCTTCTGGATACGCTCAACCGAGGTCTGGAGTTCAATCTATGTGGATTCCAAACGTCCTACCAGTCGAATCCCAGAGTCGAGAGCGCGAACAGACGCATTGACCCCCGAATCCGCTATGCAAGCCATTTTTGGGCACATGCTCTTTGCGAGGATACCCGAGGGGACGAGGAGATTTTGGCGTGCTTGAAGGTTTTCTTCGAGAAGAAATTCCCTTATTGGCTGGAGGTTCTCAGCGTGACGGGAAAAATGAGTGGCGCTCTCACTCAATTACGCGGCGCATCCAGATGGCTCGGTGTAGGTGTTTAATTCTCGTTGAAACGCACCTTATTTATACTACCACAGGTTCATGAACTCGAAGGAATCTCGAGAGACGCCATTGAGTTCGTCAAGACGTTTCAAGAATGCCTGAGCAAGAGTGCGCCACACGTCTACGTATCGGCCTTGGCGTTTACCCTCAAAACGTCCAAAATATACCAGATGTACTCTCACCTGTTCGTCCCATGCGCAACCGTGGAAGAGCATAGCCCCAGTAGCCTCCGCGAAGGGCGTACGCATATCCCAACCAATATCGTCCATTGCCCGCAAGACTCGGAGTTTGCCAAAGATTTCGAGGGGCATGTCGATGAGATACTCTCCGTCCTGTTCACCCAGGATGGATACGCCGTGTCTTCTTCGTACGACGCTACCATCCGTTTCTGGGATCCTCGTTCCGGAAAACCAGTTCTAACACCATTCGAGGTGCACGACAAGCCGGTAACCTCTCTCGCTGAAGCCCCAGCCGCAAAGATACTCGTCGCCGGCTCTCGTGACCACAAGGTGTCCATCTGGAATACGAAGAAACACAAACAGATTGGGGAGCTCTTGCATGCCGGTCCAGTAACACAAGTGGCTGTATCCCCCTCTGGTACCGTGGTCATGACGGCCTGCAAGGACAATGTCGTGCGCTTTTGGAGCGTGGCGACTGAAAGAAAGTGCAGGTCCTCGTTCCATGGGCACACCTCCTGCGTGACCGCCATCGTGTTCCTTTCAGACGGTACCGCCCTTTCAGCCTCTGAAGATCGGACCATTTACTCTCATCGTCTTTCGGGACACAGCGAGATCTTACTCACCAGCAAGTTCCCCATTCATTCGCTTGCTGTAGAGAAATCAGTGCTTGCAGCCGCGTGTTACAGCTGCATCGCCGTCTGGCAGCTCTCAGAGAACAAAGCTGCAGACACGGTCTTCTATCTGGCGGAGAATTCCCATCAGCTGAGGTCAGTGGCTATCAAAGGGAAGATGCTCGCCGCAGCTATTGGGAACACCATCGAGGTCTGGGATATTGGCTCTCTAAAGCGGGTAATTGGACCGTTGGAGGGCCACAGAGAGATGGTGACTTGTCTGGCGTTTTCAGAGGACGGGCGACGGCTCATAACAGGCTCGATGGATCATTCTGTGAGGATCTGGGACACACAAACGAGCCAAATTATCGGAGGCTTCCAAGACGGTTCCAGATTGAGAGTAGAGAGCGGCTGGATTCGGGGGCCGGAGCCGCAGCGGGACTTGGTTATCTGGGTGCCAAAGGTGTTTCGTAAAAGGATTTGCTGGGGAAGAGCTCTGGCCGTGATGGACGGGAGGCCCATGGTCCGCGTCTCTGTCAATGCGGCCCTTCTTGGAAAATGGTCTCAGTGTCATTCAGGATAAGTCATACATACGGTCGTCGACATACGGTCGTCGACGGGAGATTACCAACTATGTTTCGTAGAATCGTAGAGAAATCGAATCGGGATTTCACCGCCTGCTAAAAGCGAGCCAACGAAGTCCTTCATAAAGATCATCGAGCTTCACGGTCCGACCTTGTCTGCAACGACGGAGGCGATGAGAGATCCGCAGGATAGAGTGCACAACATGAATTACTCAGAGGGTCTCGGACGCTTTTTCTCCTCCAACGCCTTTTCCAATGCCTCGAACGCGCTCAGCGTCGTGCTCCTCGCGTCTGCAGGCACAGATATGTCCGCATCCTTCGAGGATTGCAACTCTTCAGGCCACTCTGTCGAGGGAACGCCCGCAACGACGAGTTTTGAGCGAAAAGCGTCAGCGGCTGTCCGGTACGCTGTGAGAGACTCTTCGTAAAGGTCATAAACGCAGACTGCGCAGCCCTACATGCAGCATTCTGTTCTGGGTTGAGTTTTCTGGTTTAAAGAGCAGATCAAGCGGACACACCGTCAGATTCAGGGGCCCTTGGCCTCTGCGGTACCTCGATACCACGAAAGTAGTAGCCTCCCTCACGTGCCGCCGACGTCGTTGGGGCGCTGTTGTTGCCAATGCTGACCACATCCAGCTCGCGTTTATCACGTTGCAGCGCCTCCTTGCCGCGTAGCGACTGTTCGAGGCGGCGGTAGCGCTGAGTAAGATTCTGTCCGCCGCGATCCGGATTTTTGAGCCGTTCAATGGCGGAGGAGGAGTGTCGTACGGCAGCGGGTGTACGGGTTCGAAAGGAAAGAGGTCGGACGAGCATTGTGATGCAGGCGTCTATGGAAGGTGAAGCATGTCGGGAGGAGGGTCCGCCTCTGCTTGACTCAGACCCCGACGACGCACTTGACGCTTTGGCGATCTGCTGTCGTCCTTTGGACGGCCTGCAATTCTGGAATCTGGAGCGGTGGTGTCAGTCTCAGGCCCAAGCGCAAGGCTTCAATCTCTGCGTCATTGACTCATTGTGTCACTGACAACTGTGTTGGGCATCCGCGATACAAGCTCGCCGATACCGTCGTTGTGGCGGTCAACGAGTCGACGAGGGAGGACCCTGAAGCGTGCCACTCGACCAAATTCCAATAGCTCCCGACCTGCATTGTTCGTCTGCGCACAAACGAGTGGCGCAATCCCATTCGGTATACAAGCTACCCGAAATGGCCCATTGTTTCCGGAGAGTATATAGCAGCGGTGAGCGTCCACAGCCTCTCTCTTTCATCTATGAGTCTGCCCCAGCTCTAAATCTCCGACATGTCTACCGATCCCATCTCACCAAACACCTCTGAATTCCTCAGCCCAATCACCTTCCGATTCGACAACCCCGAGGACTTTGACTTTAACTGTCCTCTCTCTCCTACCAGCTCCGTTCGCGGAGTCTATGGCCGCTCCCGTCCTACCTCCATGGCAGCCTCCGAGCTGGAAGCCGTCGAGACGCTCGCCTTTCCTTCCGACTTTTCCTCGTACGGGTTGTCACCCAACCCTACCGTTCCCTTCCTTCAAGCCGTGCCTCTTGCGCGTAAGAAAAAGGCGGCATCTATCCGCAGCACACGCACCACCCCCCTCGATGCCAATTCTCACGTCGTCTTTGATGAATCCGAGAACGTGCCACCCACCCCCGAGGGCACAGAGCGCCTTCGCCGTACCAGCACATGGACCCGCTTCCGCGGCAGCATGTCTGGTATCTTCCACCGCAAGCAACCCAGCTTGAAATCCATCCCAGCTCCCACTGAGTGCGAGGTGAAGCTCTCCAGCAAGTTCTCCCTCCGCTCACGGGTGCGTGCGGACACTGTCGGCCAGGCAGCTGCGCCTGCCCTTGGCCCCATTATCAACATCGCACCACCCACTGCCACTGCCATCGAGCGCAAGAGGCGTGTGCGTCGCTCGCGTTCGTTCTCTGGCTTCACCAGTGCGGCCGCCTCTCCCTCCTCCTACACCCACAACCAGCTTCCCAGCATCGCTGACGGGTACGAATACGACAACTGGGATGGGCTCCCTCCGGGGGACTGGACCGAGGAGGAGCAAACCAAGCTACGTGTGTTGTCGACGCAGTATTGGGGCTGGGGCGAGGATGATGGGCAGTCCGGCGCGGTGGCGATTTGATTTGATTTCCTTCTTGTTCGTGCGTTGTTCTCTTACTTTATTTAACCAGTTGTATCGGTACACTCCCTCCCCTTCCTTCTCATCGCTTGTGGGCATCCGACTCCCTCCTCTCCCGGTCTACCTAAGCCACCTACATACGCTTCATCTATGCCCGCGACACCTACTTGCTTGCCCCACTGCCTGTGCTACCTCGGATCGTACTGCCCACCTTGATTCTCGGTTTGTTCTTGTTCTTGTTCTTGTTTTCATTCAATTCCGATGTGTTCTTCACTAGTACTCTGCGTTGCGCGACATCAAATTTCAAACTTCATGATGGGAATGTTTGAGTATGTCAAACACTCGATGAAGGGTATCTAGGAACTACCTTTGACATCTCTTGAGTATCTCGACCATTACACTCCCATCAGACTACGCATCCGCTGCGCTCGCTCGTTCGACTCGGGCCCGAGCCTATGTATCATGTCCGCCAGCTTTTTCTTGTCCAACGAATTTCAGACCCAGTCGCGTGAGCTTGAGCCCTCATTTCCGTTCAATGCTAGTTTTGTTTCACTCGTACATGTATGCCTATAACTATCAGCCTTCCCAACCAATACTCTGGGCTATCTGGCCCATTGAGACTGAACTGGCCTGTTCGATTCGGACCAGGGCTATTTGTGGTTCTGATAAAGGAGTATATATTTATATTTTGTGATCCAATGAAACAGAAACGTGCCCAGCGCTCTCGACACCTTGTTGAATCATTTGTGGGGCGAAACTTTGGAAGTTGAACAAAAGTGGAATGAATTGATATCCGCTGGACCACTTGATTTACATTCTTCTCCAGCTCACTCCTTCACGCCGCGGGCGCTCCATCCAAAATCCACGTCAAACCCTCCCGATACTCCCTCTCCCACCGCTTCGCAGCGGTGATGTTCGGCAGGAAGTAGTTGAATGCATGAGGGACGCCGGGGTAGGTATGCACCCTGGTCTTCACGCCCTCTTTCTGCAAAATCTTCCCATACAAGAGGTTCTCATCGCGCAGGGGGTCTAGTCCGCAGATTTGAAGGACGGCGGGAGGGAGGCCGTCATGTACAGGATTCAGAAGCGGCGAGACGTCCGGCGACGTGGGAGAGCCGCCGAGTTGTTCTACGGGGATTTTGGTTCTTGTGTGCGGAGGGACAACACATAACCCACTGTAATACCAGTGCATATCTGTTGCAGGAAGGATGGGGGCAGATTCATTTTGCTTGAGTGAAAATAGGGAGCCTTCATACCTTTCGATCCCCGTCAGTCATTAGGTCAACGGAGTCGACGCGACTTACTCTCCCGGAACGGCCTGAGGATGACACAACACCGGGACCTGCATGATATGCCCTGTGATCCGCCTGCCCTCGAACCGTGGATCATCTCGTGCGCGGTGTGCGAGGACAGCAGTGAGGTGGCCGCCCGCCGACAACCCACCGATGAGGAATCCCTTCTTGATGTCGGCGGACAACAGCGCCTGGTTCTCCACCGCCCATTTAATGCCATCATAACAATCGTCCTGGGGAATGGGACTTGGATGCTCTGGCGCCAGCCGATACTCGACGTTGACAATGGAAATTTGCAACTCGACACATAGCTGACGCAGCTGGTAGTCGTCCATGTCGACGTTGCCCACCGCCCAGCCGCCTCCGTGGAACCACACGTAGAGCGGGTACGTCTTGCCCTCTTCAGACGAAGCGGGGACGAGCGTACGAACGCGAATCTTGCCTGCGGGCGGGCCAGCGACGTTGATTTCTTGGTCCTTCACAATGTATTTTGATTCTATAGTATTTCAGTTCAGCTTGTACCCACACCATAGAATGCAAGACGCACCGTTGGGCAGCCCAACACCATAGTTCTTCTTGGAAGCTGCAATCAGCCCATCCTCAAACTGCTTCCTGCGTAATCCCAGATCGGTTTCGGAAGGTGGAGGCTGGGAGCGGAAGAAGTCGATAAAGGGCGCAAACTCGGGGTCGGGAGCGGCGAGGTAGCCGTGTTCGCCGAACTCTGAGGTAGTTGCTGCTGCCATGGCTTGGTGTCGGTGCGTGTGTTGTGGGGCGCGGCAAGAGAGCGGGCAATCAATTTATAGATGGTGGGAGAGCAAGACCCCGGTATCCGGGCTCCGTGACAACCGACTAAGGCCCTGTGCATGGACACACGCACAAACGACCGTAAGATGATCATGGCTCACACAACTAGATTTGAACCGTGGGAACAAATATCAGTCAATCAGTCCACTTGAAGTCTGACGCTGTCAAGCTGGTTCAGTTGAGGGAATACGAATAGAATAGTAGAAGATCTAGCCTGATGTCTTTCCTCTGAGTTCAGTAAGTAACCTCCCACTTCCAAAATCTGACCAACTACGAGGATTTCAACTGTGGCAACAAATATCAATCGATCAATCAGTTCATACTTCAGAGTCCGATGCAGATGCCGAATTCAAATCAACAAGTGACAAGTACAACTTGCTTGAACAACTAGCAGACGACTAAGTACCTTACGGTGCGCTTGCCCGTTTGATTCGGTTTCAGGTGAAGTATTCCTGACTGCGTCGACTGTGAGCAAGATACAGCGAGGCAATTCAATGGAAGAGCTATGTCAAGAGGAGGTTTTCGATCGCTGTGTTTATCTATTCCTCCAAATTTCCTATACACTGTGTGTTCAATACTTTGATTCACTCCCTTCAGGCATCGGACGCTCCATCCAAAATCCATTTTAAACCGTCCCGATACTCCCTCTCCCACCGCTTCGCAGCGGCAATGTCGGGCAGGAGGTAGCTGAACCCGTGAAGGACACCGGGGTAGGTGTGCACCCTAGTCTTCACACCCTCTCTCTTCAATATCTTACCATACAGGAGCCCCTCGTCACGCAGGGGATCGATACCGCAGATTTGGAAGACGGCGGGCGGGAGGCCGGCGTGTACGGGGTACAGGAGTGGCGAGACGTCCGGCGAGCTGGGGGAGCCGCCGAGTTGTTCTATTCGGAATGTGGGTGTGCGTCGAGCGAGAGAGTGAGAACGGAGAACACACCGTAAAACCAATGAACGTCTGTTGCGGGAAGGCCGGGGGCAAATTCGTTCTGCTTGAATGAGAGTAGCGAGCCTTTATGCCTTTTAACCAGTCAACAACTCAAAGACTTCGAAATTCGACGTGACTCACTCCTCTGGAACGGCCTCAGGATGACACACGCCTGGAACCTGCATGATCTGCCCTGTGATCCGCCTACCCTCGAACCATGGATCGTCTCGCGCGCGGTGCGCGAGCACAGCAGTGATGTGCCCGCCTGCCGACAACCCACCAATAAGGAACCCTTTCTTTACGTCGGCGGACAGCAACGCCTGGTTCTCCACCGCCCATTTAATCCCAGCATAACAATCGTCCTGGGGAATGGGAGATGGATGCTCTGGCGCCAGCCGATACTCGACGTTGACGATGGAAATTCCAAACTCGACACATAGCTGACGGAGCTGGTAGTCGTCCACTTCGAGGTTGCCCAACGTCCAGCCACCGCCATGGAACCATACGTAGAGTGGGTACGTCTTGCCTTCTTCCGACGAAGTGGGGACGAGTGTACGAACACGAATCTTGCCTGCGGGTGGGCCGGCGACGTGAATTTCTTGGTCCTTCACGATGTATTCGGATTCTAACGTGCAAAGTCAACCCTGGTCTCGCCGGATGGAACGCAGGACGCACCCTTAGGCAAACCAGCACCATAGTTCACCTTGGCCACCGAGATCATACCCTCAAACTGCTTCCTTTTTGATTCCAGATCGGTGGGACCCGGGGGGTAAGAGAGCATGGCGTCCATGAAGGGCGCACACTCTGGGTCGGGAATGGCAAGGTAGCCGTATTCGCCGTATTCCGAGGCTGCTGCTGCTGACATGGTTTGCTGTGGGTGGATGTGTGCTGGGGGGTCTTATACTAGAGCGGTTCACGGCATGAAACATTGAATGTTACACCGATGGACTTCTTCGGGCGGGCGGTTGCCGGCGGGCGGCTGCAGGCGGGCAACCGATTTATTAGATGGCCCTCGACTTATGAATACCTAAGACTCACTATACCCGAGTGAGCCGACCAACAGTAATACGCGCAGCGCTTCAACCGTGTGAACAAATATCAGGCGATCAATCAGTTCAATCAGATGTCTTCATTTTCAATTGGGCTCAAGTCGGCGTAGTTCAATGGATACAACTCTAATGATCCTAGCAAATATTATCTCTTTAACCACCTCCCCTCGAACTTGGAGTAGTTCCCCTCGAGAGTAGGTGTGCGAGAGGGTCATACGGCGTCGTGGGCCAAGCGGCGAAAGGGTGTGTGGAAATAGCTGCTCGCTGCTAAGTAAGAAGGAACAATTGGCCAACAACAAACTGCGGACAGAGCTGGCCCGTTCAAATCGGGCCTCAATCCAGAAGTAAAATTTCCTGGAGAAATATTTTACACCCTCGATGACATGTACCAACACCAAGACAGGACTACCTTCCCCTCATAAATCTACCCGGGAATTGTCAGGTTGAAAATCCCGCTCATTCGTGGATCGCACTTGTCAAATCTGGCTCACATTTTTTCGTGCATCATAACAAGGTTCATGCGTCTACGTACATAGTGGTATAAATTTTGGACTACCAAAGCGTGGATGCCGGCCGCGATACCAGCCTTTCGCCGGAGAGTCCAGACCCAAACCAACGATTGGAAACACAGAATTTCTTGCACTATGGATGGTGTTATACATTTATCTCCCTGAGTAGTCAGTTGTACATTATCACCACTCGCGTAACGCCCCATCCGGCCCTCGCCCTACAACCAAAATCATCAATCCACATGAAAGAAAAGAAAAGACAGAAAAAAAACCACTCACAAACAGGATTCCTCCACGCCCCAACCCTCCCCTCCCTAAACTCCCGATCCTCCATCCTCACCCTCTCCTCATCAACAACAATCCCCAACCCAGCGCCCTCAAGCAACGAAACACTCCCCTCGGCGACGGCAAAGACCTCGGGGTTGGAGATGTACGTGAGGAGGTCATGCGAGGCGGCGTTGTAGTGCATCTGCCAGCTCATCTCGCAGATCACGAAATTGGGCATGGAGAAGCCGAGTTGGAGGCATGCTGCGAAGGCGATGGGGCCTAGAGGGCAGTGGGGTGCTAATCCGACGTCGTATGTCCTGCGCGTATTTGAGTTCATCGTCATTTGGATGGGAGGAAGGAGGAAGGGTACGCACTCTGCCATATTGGCAATTCTCCTCGTCTCGCTGATCCCTCCGGCGTGCGCGACGTCCGGTTGCACGATGTCGATACACCCAGCCTCGAAATACGGTCTTACGTCTTGCCGCGTGAACAAGCGTTCCCCAAGCTGTTCTCCGAGTCTTCAGCTGATGAGTTGAGGATAGGTGAATACGCACGGCGATGGGAATGCCCGTCATCCCATACAGCGTTTTAATCTCCTCCTGCTGCCCAGGGAGAAGCGGCTCCTCGATAAAGAGCGGGTGATGCGGCTCGAGCGCTTTGGCGAGCTGCTTTGCGAGCGGACGGTGCACCCGCCCGTGAAAGTCGAGCCCAACGTCCAGTCCTATGCTCTTTACTTGTTTCACTCGCTCGATCGTACCTTCGAGAGCCCGGGGTGAGTCGAGCCAGCCGATCTGAAGGCGAGGTTGTCTCGGAAGGGAAGGATGTTTATAAAATACCCACACTTTCGACGGCGTTCATCTTGACTGCGGTGAAACCCTGGTCTTTGCGTGCTTGTGCCTCGGCGAGCACGTCTTGCGGACGATCGCCACCGATCCAGCTGTAGACCTGGCAGCGATTGCGACTGCGGGGATGAGCCTCGATTTGCGTGTAAATAGAGACGCGTACACTTTGCCGCCGAGAAGCTGCCAGATTGGAACGCCTAGTGTTTTACCCTTGATATCCCTACGAAACAACCAGGGTGACGAATAAACCCAGCAAAAAAGGCAACGTACCACAACGCGATGTCCAGTCTGGGCTCGTCAAATGAGTGGCATAGAATAATTGGGCAAAAGCGCACCCAGATATCGCACTCATCAACACCGGTCCACCGCGATAGAACCTCAGCCGGTACGCAGTCTGCCAGATGTCTTCGATGTTGGCGCTATCCCAGCCCACGAACCGTTCGCGCAGATCCGCAAAGGAACCTTCCACAGCCTCGGTGTGGCCTGTCGGTCATTTTTACTTGTTCTGAGAACGATGGATGTGGATGGTAGAGCACCTTCGAGCGTAGCCTCTCCCCAGCCGACGATGCCTTTCTCGGTCTCCACGCGAACGAAGAGCCAGCGAGGGCGGACGTAGAACGTTCCGATGGACTTGATTAGGTCCGATGTGGGGTGAGTGAGGCCTTTGGGGTAGGGGTCTGCGGTCGTTTGCATTTTGGAAGATGAGGTCAAGAGGAGAAAAGGAGGTCCGATTCCGAAGCCGATGACATAATTGCTTCCGTGCATCGACGCGTCGTCCTCTCCAAGCAGCCTAGTTCTACTCTCAAGCCTCTACCCTAGCAAACCAAACCTCTGCCTTCTCTTCGACACTCCCTTCCAACTCCCTCACCTCGCCAAACTTGCCCCAAAAGTCACCACGGAACGCCCAGCCTCCAACGCTATCTGCACTCGACGGAACCCACTCTGCTTCGAAGTGATTGTCCAATCCCACCACGACGTCTCCCGTATCTTCGAGTCCCGTGCTCCCCATGCCCGTGTCCATGCCCGTGGCATACCCTTCCTTCCGCCGGACATCCCCATTCGACCACACCACGCTCGCGTTAAACACGTTCCCCTGCCAATGCTCTAGCCTTACATGCGTCGCAAACGTCCGTTTGAAGGGCGCGATGAACGTCGGGATGTTTGGGTCGACAATCCGGCGTACTACAGGGTCAGCCAGCACAGAGATACATCGTTGGGAACTCGACGTAGAGACGAAGCACGGTGCGAGGATGCCATACGCCCCGTTTTCAAATACACCCTCCATCGCCTCGAACTGTGTGGGAGCGACTGGTCGAGGGCGTGGTGGTTTTACCGCTTCCCTCCGCGCCTTGACATCCGCCTCGATGTAGCGCGCCCTCCAATCAATGGGCTCCAGTCCCAGCATCTTGTCGATAATGGCAAACTTGACGGCCTCCATGACCCGCACCCCGGCATCGTCGTTACTGAGGACAATCACGCCAAAGTCGTCTTGTGGCAGCCGCGAAACGATGGTTTTGAACCCTGGATTGCTCCCACCGTGCTCGAGAATCTCGTGCCCGCGGTAGGAGAAGCGAGATTGCCCGCACCCGTAGACTTTTGGACTCGTCTCGGGGAACTCGGCCTTGGGTAAAAGGACGACACTCCCGAGCGTGGTGTGCTCAACGACATTCTCTGGGATGACCGTCTCGTTGGTCTCGGGATGTCGTCCGTTGTTGAGGAGCATCGCGAGCCATCTCGACTAGGTGCCGTCAGATTCGTCCTGAGAGAAGTCGATAACGACGCACCAGATCACGCGCAGAGCTCAAAATCCCCGCCGCGCCCGCCCAGACTCTTTCTTCTCCAGGACGCTGAAAGTACGGCACGGTAGCAGTCCGCGTGCCATTCCGCCCGACTCGTAAATCCTGCATGGACCAGTGATGCCCGTGTGCCAACGTTCCCCGTGCTTCAACCTCGGCCACCGAGTACGTCGAAGCGTTCATGCCGAGGGGCATAAAGATGTGTTGGGCAATGTAGGATTCGAAGGACTGGTTGAGGAGCGTAGGTTGGAGATGCGAGAGGGCAGTGTACATCCAGTTGCTGTACTGCCGGATGTGAGACTGACGAGGAAGGGAGGAGAGAGAGCACGCGCACCTGATACTGCTCACGAAGAGCCGCAGAAGGACGAAAGTATCGGAACTTGGATATCTATGGCGAGTTCAGACCCAAATTCAATTGAGAGCACTCGAACTAACCATACCATCTCAGCCACCTGACCCTCAGTCGGATACGCATACAAATGCCCCGGAATGCCCGTCCGATGCGACAGCATATCTTGTATCGTCACCCCTCTCTCCATCTCCTCGTCCATCAACCCCCACTCGGGGAGCACGCTCCCAATGCGAGTATCCCAGCGCAGCCGCTGGCCGCGTTGAGCTGCGAGCGAATCGTTGGAGATGAGCAGCCCGACGCCCATTGCGAGGAAGAGCTTGCTGTCTGAAGCGATGGCGAACAGCGTGTCGGGCGTTACTGGGGAGCCGTCACTGCGTGCTTGGCCGTAGGACCCGAATTCGATCGTCCATCCCGACCCTGGGGCGGAGTTTTTGTTCTTCTGGACGACGGCTACGGAGAGGCCGGAGGAATTCCAGATTGTGAGTTGGGAGGATATGAATGTGTCGAGGGAGGGTGTGAGGAGGACGTTTTTCGTGGGTGGGGGGAGGGTAAAGGGGAGTTGGGCGGCGGCGGCGGCGGCGAGGGAGATGAGGCCTAGGGAGAGGTGGAGGAGCCAGTGCCACATGTCCAATGGCAAGAGACCCGATAAGCGGACGTCGGCGCATCAAACTGCCGAGTCCATTGCAAATGTCTCGTTGGCAATTGGCTGATGGGGGTTTGAACCCCGACCAACTCCAAGCAGGCGTGATGCGCCATCTTGACCAGGAGACCATCATGATCTGGAACTCGGAAATATCTCCCGGCGGCCGCGGTCGTTAGGATTGTCGCGCGCGATGCGCCATCTTGACTGAGCCAAGTAAGCTGCCTCAGCCCTTGGTCGAGTTGACTTACCTTTCTCAATCTCCCACACGAATCGGTCGACGAACTCCATGTCCGCATCATACAGGGCACATCAACGAGCTAGAATCTCAGCTCGCGTCCCTCGGCAGCTTGGGCGTACCCCCGATTCTCCCGATTTGGTGACGCATATTTCTCGCGTATCATCGGGGATTACGACCCACCGGAATGCTTCTGAATCTTTGGCTCTTTCTCTCCCCTCCCCCATGCTAGAGACGGACTGGGAATGAACACGGTGACCAAGGATGTTCAGATTCAAGTGTTAGTCGCTCCCCTCTCCTCTCCTCTTCTTGTCTTTGTTTGAATTCTCATTCCCGTCCAGGAACGTCGGCCACTATCTCGATGCCATCTCCTTCACTATCCTATTCTACGACTTTTTCTTGACTTTGGGGATGGAGATTTCCAGGTGGGATGGACCCCCGCCGTGGGGTATGTGTGCCTGACGAGCGTGTGCAGGTACTGGCGGCTGGAGTTTTCATGGGCAACGATTTTATTCTTGGTGCGTGTGCACTCGACAGCATCCCGACCCAATATTGACTCAAACCCAGTGTAATCGATACATTACCTTGCTGGGGAATATTCCTATCGTATTCCAGTCGTTTTGGACCACACCGGGGACGCCACAGAAACTCGAGGTCCGCAAACCACTTGTCTTTTTTGTGATAGATCTATACTGACTCCGTTGCTCAGACGTACGTCCACCCCATCCTATCCGGACTCGGATTCAACTCCATTTAGATGTCGGGTCCTGAGTGTGTACCACCAGTATTTCATCATCGTCTTGCAGACGCTCGGCGGAGGTACGTCGTCCGTCTCTTCATTCCTGTTTTCACCCGCTCATCCCGAGTAGTGATCCTCATCATGAGGACCTACGCCCTCTACGGACGCAGTAAACGGATTCTCATATTTCTACTGGTGCTCACGCTGGGCGTAATCGGCGGTGTCGTCGTACGTCTCTCGCACTTTCTCTGATGATCTGCGCATACCGAATTGATGCATAGGGAAGCACCATATTCTCCGGCAAGTCTTCCCGCGACGAGATGGATGTGCCGTTGCTCATCGGGTGCACGTATGAATTAACGCGGAGGCAGTATGTGCTCCCAGTCCGGATCCCTTCTCTCGTGCACTAACCTTTCCAAGGGGTTTGGGCCATGCTATATCCTGGGCTGTCACCGCCGGCTTCGACCTTGTCGTCTTCGCTCTGACATTGTATCGCGCGCTCAGCCAACGGCAGCAAAACAGTTCCAATCTCTTGCATGTATTATTGCGGGATGGTTGTATCTATTTCGGGTGCGTGTTATCTTGCTCTTGTAAGGAGCTCGAGATTAAACGAATTCGTCAGGGTGATGGTTCTCTGCAATTTGGCCAACATTCTTACTTTCGTTGCTGTGAGTGCGTTGATTTTATTTCTTGATCGACGCTGACGATTCACCACTAGGTTACTTCCGTGCGTTTCGTTTGCTGTTTTGAACCGTGTGCATTCACGCCGTGCCCATAGTCTCACGTCCGCGGCGTCGCAACGACCTTCACGAATATGTACGTACTCATCCTCTCTCATCTTTTAATCTAACCACTTCAATCCGTCCTCAGCGCATCCTCGCTGATGATCTCCCGTCTGATGCTCAACATGCGCGACCTCGCCCTGCTGCGCGGGCGGTATCCGTACACTGTGGACACCGACAACGAAAGTCCTTACCGAACCACTGACTTCGACGCCGGCGTGTTTACGTCGTACATCGCTCCGAGCGGGACGGTGGATTTACCGAGGGTGCCTGCGCCTGGATCGAGGCAATGGCAGGGCAGCGAGTATAGCAGCGCATTAGGTTCGTCGTCGTATTGACAATGAGATGGCTTTCTTTCTTTCCTTTGGCGATCGCGGCTCCGGAGTGTGTGCCTGTGGGTACCATCGTTGACACGGATCCAGGCAGCTGTCGTCAAGTTGGCAGTTGCAGTCTATTCGTGAATGATGCATCACCGCCGCCCGCCCGGGTGTATTGCTTTGGCATCGCCGTGCGATCCTTGGTATCCTTCTCTCTCCTTCCCCACCCACCTTCATGCTCGTTCCGCTTTTGTTGTCCCTCCTATGATATGAACGCGTCCGAGATTCAAGCAGAGGTGTTAGTAGGCTCGCTCGAACCCTCCATCCATCGTTCACCTACGAACATTCTTTATCCAGAAACGCTGGATACTACCTCGGCGCCATCTCCTTCGCCCTGCTCTTCCACGAATACTTTATCACCCTCGACATTGAAGTCGAGCGCTACTGGACTGGAACACACTCACTGCCGACGGTTTTGTTTTTCTTGAATCGATATGTCACGCTCGTGAGTCCTTTCCCTCCCTTTTTTAGCTGGGAGGAATGAGGTTCAACAAAAGTGCAGCTGGGTAATATCCCTGTAATCGTGGAGAACTATTGGGTTGCGCCGCCTACGCCTCAGAAGATCGCGGTGAGTGCTCCTTCGTAGGTTGGTTGCGAAACACCGAATCGAATATCGGTCTTTGGTAGACGTGTATCGCCCTGCAGTCCTACCACCGGTATTTCTTCATCGTCGGGCAAATAATTGTTGGAGGTGCGTCGCTTGGGAGCCTTATCTTACAATGCTCCTCAACACCCACATTCCAATTGGCAGCCATGCTCATGCTCCGCACCTACGCGCTCTACGAACGGAGTAAACGCGTCGCAGCGCTGATGGCTGCGTTCAGTATCGCTGTCGTCGTCGTGTGTTTTGTGCGTGGTCGCCTTCAAGTATTTTCGTTAACTGACCGAGACTCCCGCAGTGGAGCACACTCGTCAAAGCCGGACAATCAGGAGACAACCTCCCGCTTCCTATCGGGTGTACATTCGCTGTGACCGATTCTCAGTGCGTCTAAATCTCTCTTCCCTTTTCCCTGCTCAAATTGACTTGACACGCTTACTTGCTTCCTAGAAACGTGGCGTTCATAATCTCCTGGGCAGCCATGAGCGTATTCGACTGCATGATATTCTTGCTCACCTTGGGCCGTGCGTTGACGCCCCGCTCGAGGGAAGGAACCCACCTCCTCACCGTGTTGCTGCGCGACGGTCAGTCATCGGGGGCATTTCAACTCAAACCAAGACTTATCTATAATCTTTCTCGTGGACAGGATCCATATACTTCGGGTGCGACTTTCTCGGTTGAATCCCTCCGGGTCTGCACTGTGCTTAAGGATGGGAATGTTTAGTGTCATGATGGTGTGCAATGTAGCGAATATTCTGACCTTTGTGGTGAGTTTTGGTTATGTTTATGTTTCTTCTTTTCGCTGATTGCGAGTTCCAGCTTGGCGGGGTACGTCCTCCCATGCACAGAAAGATCACCCACGAACTTACTTACTTACTTTCATAGGCCTACAGCCGCGGCGTCGGAGCCACGCTAACGAATATGTGCGTTTCCTCCCCGCAGAAACCCCCCGCTCAGATACTTACTTCCATGTCCCCAGCATATCATCAATCATGATCTCGCGCCTCATGCTCAACCTCCGCGACCCAGAGCTCAGGCGGCGTGGGCAGGCGGTGGATGATGATGACGAGGACGATACGGAACTGGCAGAATTCTCGACGTTCATGATGTCGTTAGCTACTGTCGTTGAACGGCCGAGGGACAGTTTTGTCATATGAAATTCGACATTGTAGTTTACGTCTTACTTACTCGTACACTCTTTAATACCAATATGAAAGTAGATTCAAAGCTTGGTCCCGGTGCCAGAGGCGACTGCGAGCTGCTCCAAAATGGCCGAGGACATGGCCCCGACGTCGCTCGTAACGCTAATCTGCAGCGAGTGTCTTCAGCCGTCATAATTCTTGGACAGAAGACAAAAGACAAACCATATCGAACCCCTCAGCCGCCCGACGCGCGGCCTGGGCACCAGAGGTACAATACATGGCGCTGCAGCACGTCAATCTGAGAAGGCACCAGACTTATGTAGACTCACCACTTCTTCCCCGCCTGCTGTGCCACTTGCCTAATATGCTGAATCACCTTTTCGACCTCGGGGTGCGGATCTGGCGACGGTGCCGGGTATCCGAGGCAAATCGACAAATCATAAGGTCCGATGAACAAAACATCTGCGGTTGTTGTTGTCTCAACGGACGACGGAGATCTGGGGAAGGAACTTTGAAACGCACCGACACCATCAACGGCTGCGATCTCCTTGACGTTGTCCAGCCCTTCCTTCGTCTCGATTTGGACCATGACGACGACGGCGTCGTTGGCGGTGGTGAGGTACTCGGCGACGCTCACGCCCCAGGTGCCGTGTGTGAAGGGACTGCCGAACCCGCGACGCCCGACGGGAGGGAATCGGCTGTCTGCAGCGATCTCTGCTGCTTTGGCCGGTGTGGAGACCTGGATCATGGAGAGACGATGGATAATCAGCAGAAAGTATCTCAATACATACCATCGGGACTAGGATCCCACGCGCACCGGCGTCCAGCGCGTGCTTAATCTGCCAACTCGTACTACTGCTGACGCCCGTTGCAGGGATGCGGACGAGTGCGCTTGGGGCATCGGAAGGCCTTACACCGTGGATGGCACTGACGCTCTCCGCCAGAGTGGGGTGTAGACTCGTCTGTCCGTGCTCGCCGTCGATGCAGACCCAGGAGCACTTTGGACTGGCTTGTGCGACGGTGCGGGCGTGAAGGAAGCCGGGGCTGGTGAGCCAGACGCCAAAGGCGGGGGTGTTGGCTCGGAAGGCGGTGAGGAGCGGGTGGGTGGTCATTGCCAGCGAAGGGCGTGAGAGTGAGTCGACGGCGTGGACATAATGGAAGCAGTCAAGTGTGTCATTAGGTTTGGTTTCGAGTACAACTAGTGCGAACTAGCATCTAGGCGCAACAAGAAATAATTGTCTGACGACGAGTGAGATGAATTAAGGGATGAGGGGTGTAGTCGCGCACCGGTGATGAGACTAGACGCCGCGACTCTAGCTCGTCTTTTCGACCCATTCATTCTGCTCCTCGTCCCACACGACATCCAGTTTCCATTTTTGCGTCCCCGACCATTGGTCTGATAAAAATGAATCCCACCAACGGATGTAGACGTCCCCACTTCGTTCCATCTCGTATCCAGCGACCCGTGGATCTGGACCGAGGAATTCGTGGCTGGGAAAACATCATCACAGTCCACAGAAAAAGGAGAAAAAACTGAGAGCGTACCGGCGTGCCACCACGTTGTCTGCGTGCACAAAGTTGACCCAGGTCACACTGGAAGGATCGATATGCTCGAGATAGTACTGGTGTACGAATTGGTTGAGATCCGTTCCGTCCCAGACGGTCTGCACGTCCTCGCCGTCTTTCGAGAGGTAGGAGCGCGGGAGATGGAGTTTGACGCGCCGTTTGACGATGAATTTGTCCATGGGCCACGTGTGGAGCTGCCATGCACGAGCTCTCTTGAGGGAGGTGAGGTTTTTCAGCGTTGCTGAGCGTGCCTTTTGCTGTTCCTCGTCGACCATGTCAAGGTGGTGGTGACTGACTCGGGAGGTTTGATCGCCGATCAAAAGGGACAGCAGACGAGTCTTGCCTTGTCTTGCCACCGACTACCACCGACGCCACCCGCAGCGATGGTTACACCCTCGACCACCCTGGAGACTCAATCTTGTCTTGGAATCCCTTCTCACCGCCGTTGTATCATAGAGCAGCTGTTTTAATATATCCTTCTGGGGAATCTCCTTGACATATCTCTGTCGGAAGATGCGACGTCTGCTACACTTGCCACGGACGCGCTTAACGGGAAGATTTTCAAGAGAGGGTCAATCTCTCTCTCTCTTTGACTCCCTGCATCGTTGAAGCCATTCACAGAGGCCGCACAATGTCTCAAGGAGGCTCACGTGATCACTCCCTCTCGCCGTCACCCGATGGTCGGTTACGCAAGGCCAAATCGACAGGATTCCTCAAAACCTTGCATCGGAATGTCTCGCTCAAGAACCTGCGTGCCAGCCTGGGCAATGTGCTCGCACCAGAGGACATGGGGGAACACCACTCCCTCCGCACTCGGGTGTCCAGCAGCTCATTTCAGCCCGAGCTGCCTCTTCGCAAAAAGGTCGGGCGTCTACGTCGTCCAGGAAAGGGTAGCGCAGAGCAAGTGCCTCCGGTGCCATCGTTGCGACCTCCGGACCCGGATGCAGATGACTCGCTTGAGCTCGTACTCGATCTCAACCTCACCCGAGAAAAGATGGACGGTATTGTCCACCCTGACTACCTCGAGAGCCGTCCGCACTCTCCCGACACCGCCAGCGACATTGGAACCAGTTCGGTATCGCAATCCAACTCTGATGCGCCTGTCTTCAGTAATCCGTTCCCCCACAAAATTCGCTCCATCCGGTCGATAGGCACCCTAGCGCGCCATCAGGATCCGACTCACACCGACTTTCTCATTCCTCCGAGCTGGCTGGTCGAGGGCAAGGTCGGGAACGATGCCGAGGAAGAGTCAAGCTCGGACGAAGGCGAGCCGAGTCGGACCATTAGAGAATCCTTCTGCAAGATCCGGATCTACGGCCCCGACCATGGCGACCACGTCTTGGCCGTATCTACGAAAGATACCGTGCTCGACATTATCCGTCGGCTCGATGCCAAGCTTCCTCCCGGTGTGGAGCGAGATAAGCACGAGCTATACTTGAAGGAGCGGGGCCGAGGTGCGTGTTTCACTTTATTTTGGGTTTACTCTTTCAACATCGCCGTTAGAACGGATACTTCGGCCAAAGGAGCACCCTGCGAACATTCTTCGACGGCGTCTACTTCAGGCCGGGTATGACGAGACGGACGAATATGAGCTGGGCATGACGGACATTCCGTTTCTGCTCAAATTCGTGTATCGGAGACAGTATCTCGGCAAAACGGTTCTTTTTTCTTCATGACGGGTTTCTTGTTCCCACTGACACCGGTTCAGGACGAGGAACTGTCCTTCAATAATTTCGAGTACGTCAACCTTACTGGCCGCGGCCTAGGCACAATCCCAGTTGCCCTGCATCAGCACGCCGATTCGATCCTCTCCCTCCGCCTCTCTCGAAATCCCATGATCGACATTCCACTTGATTTCATTCAATCGTGTACCGGGCTCAGCAAACTCTACCTTTCCCATATGGCCCTCAAGAAGGTGCCGCAGAGTATCTGCGACTCCCCTGCCCTGAACCTCCTCGATTTATCTTCCAATCGCATCTCGACGCTGGACGATTCGCGCCTGGACGGTCTCGGCGCGCATCTCACGGCATTACACGTACAAAATAATTGCCTGGAAAGGCTACCTCCGATGTTTTCGCGACTGCGCCATCTGACAGTTCTCAACCTGTCCAACAACAATTTCACCTCTTTCCCGCTCGGCCTCCCGGAGCTGTCAGCCCTCGCACATCTCGATATCTCATTCAACACGATCACGGAACTGCCACCTCAAGTCGGACGGCTGGTGAACCTGGAAAGTCTCGTCATCGTGGCGACCCAGATTTCTGCGTTGCCAGCCGAGATGGGTAACCTCACCCGTCTGCGTCAACTCGACTGCCGGCGGAATCAAATCGTCGATCTGCGGATCGTGTGTGCGCTTCCTGCGCTTACGACCCTTTGCGCGGATCACAACAACCTCCACAGCTATCCGCTCGTCCTTGGCGAGTCCTTGTTGACGTTGGACATGTCGCATAACGATATCACCGAGTTTACGATTCTCGGACAGGCGAGCTTCAAGCTGACGACGCTCGACATGTCGTATGCCAAACTCTCCTTCTTGGATCCTCACATCCTATCCCAACTCGGCGCCTCCCTCCGCACCCTCCGACTCGACCACAACTCGTTCCATTCCCTACCCGACTCGCTCGGTAATCTCACGTTACTCGAGACGCTCTCGTGTGCGGACAATGTCCTCGCAACGCTCCCGGAGAGCATCGGTCGGCTGCAGAAGCTCGAGTTTCTCGACGTGCATAGTAACAGCCTCGTCGAACTGCCTGCGACCGTGTGGAATTGCGCATCGCTCTCGAGGCTGAACGCGACTTCGAATCTGCTGAACGTGTGGCATGACCCTCCACCGCTGCAGGAGGTGGAGGAGAATTTGTCTCCATCCGCTCCGAACGCACGGCGTCCTTCGGCGTCGAAACCCGCTCTCAAGCCGCTCCCCGACATCCCTCCCCTGGCGCACTCGCTCGAGATGCTCTACCTCGGCGAGAACGCACTCACAGACGATATGCTGCATCCTCTCATGATACTCAAGGAGCTCAAAATCCTAAACCTGTCGTTCAACCAAATTCAGGAGATGCCGTCGCATTTCTTTAGGAACCTCGTCAACCTCGAGGAGGTGTTCTTGAGTGGGAATCGGTTGACGCATTTTCCGAGCGAGGACCTCCCGAGGTTGACTCGTCTTTCGACGTTGTTTTTGAATGGGAATCATTTGCAGCATTTGCCGCATGAGTTGGGTAAGGTGAAGAGTCTGGCGCGGTTGGACGTCGGGAATAATCAGCTAAAATATAACATCAATAATTTGGACTATGATTGGAATTGGTGCGTATTCTTGTTCGTGGTTCGTATCCACGACGCTGATTTCTTCTCCAGGAATTTCAATCCAAATCTGATGTAGTGCGTATTCGAGAATTCTACTATTGACGTACGGCTGACTTTGTCTAGCTTGAACCTCTCGGGGAACAAGCAGCTTCAGATCAAGTCGGATGTTTCCATCTACGCCCAGCGAGCGAGTATTTCGTCCATAAATCTCGACCGCCGACCCCCCGCGTGTAGCCACTCCAGCAACTCGAGTTTCTCCCGACTCAATAGGCTGCGTGTTCTAGGACTCATTGACGTCACGATCACAACGACCTCGACGAGCACCAACTCTGACATCCCCGACGAAACAGACGACCGACGCGTGCGCACCTCGTCTTCGCTCGTCAACGGGATGTTGTACGGCATCGCAGACACCCTAGGTCGGAATCATTACCCGCTGATGATGGATCTGGTACACGAATTCCGCGGTGGGGTCAAGAAAGACGTCGGTGATGGCACCATCTTCGCCATGTTTGGGCGCTCGCAGCCTGCGAGCGAGATGGCAGGGAACGTCGCGAATGGGCTGGCCAAGTACCTCAAGGACAACTTTGTCCGTGTGTTTGCCGCCCAGCTCGGGAGGGTTCGACGGGAGGGTGTATCTGATGCGCTCCGTCGAACGTTCTTGAGGCTCAATCAAGACTTTCACGCCACAGCTTTTGGAGCGGGGGCGCGGAAGATGTCGGTCGTTGCGGGCGGCAGCGGTGGGGCCGAGGCCGCTGCGTTGCTGAATACGGGCGCGTCGGGTATCGTGGTGTACATCGTCGGGAAGAAGATGTACGTTGCCATGCAGGGAACGCACTCGCCATCGTATCTCGGGGGGAAACTGCGTGTCCTGTTTCGCAGAAACACGAGCCGTATGATCCAGAGGAGATGAAGCGCATTCGAGCAGCGGAGGGCTGGATTTCTCCGCCAGGCCGGGTTAACGACGAGTTGGATATTTCGCGCTCGTTTGGATTCTACCATCTCCTCCCGTCGCTCATCGCGCGTCCGTATGTGCACGAGTACGAGCTGACGGACCGGGATGATATGGTCATCATTGCGAATCGTGGGCTGTGGGACTATGTCAATTATCAGACTGCGGTGGATCTCGTGCAGGGGACGACCGAGCCTACGGCTGCGGCTCAGAAACTCCGTGATTTGGCCATCAGTTACGGGGCGGAAGGCAGCACTATGGTTATGGTCGTGCAGTTGCGGCGGAATACCCAGATAAGTCGACGTACGCGGAGGCCAGTGATAGGTGTGGTCGACCGGGCACTCGATCGGCTCAAGGACGAGGTTTCTCCACCCACAGGGCACGTTGCGATCGTTTTCACGGACATCAAGGGCTCCACGCACCTCTGGAAGCAACGCCTCTGGGGATGTTTACCGCGCTGCATCTACACAATGCCTTGCTACGTCGGTGGCTGCGTATCTGTGGTGGATACGAGGTACGAACCGAGGGTGACTCGTTTATGTGCACCTTCCCGACGGTGTTTGCCGCTGTGTGGTGGTGTCTGGTTGTGCAGGATGCGCTGCTGGAGGTCGCATGGCCGCAAGACATCCTCGAATGTGCGGATGGGAAGGAGGTGTATGATTCACAGGGACGGCTCATCTACGGCGGGCTCTCGGTGCGGATCGGCATTCACTGCGGCTCACCGCTCTGCGTGACGGACCCTGTCACCAACCGGATGGACTACTTTGGCTTGGTGGTCACACGGGCAGCGCGGATTGCCAGTATCGCAGCTGGAGGCCAGATCCTGCTCAGCGCTGATGTACTCGCGGAGATCAACGCACAGCTGTCAGACGGGGGTGCGACGGACTATTCGGACGCTCAGCCCAAGGCCGCAGTGGACGCTGTCAGACGGTTTGATCCTGTCGTCGTGCACAAAGGCGAAGTCAAGCTCAAAGGTCTCGAAGAACCGGAGATGTTGTCCGTCGTTTTGCCTGGGGTGTTGATCGGGAGACACGAGTACAAGGAAGCGGCACCGACACAAGTTCCTGAGACTCTACGCGCGCCTTCAGAGCTGGACATCCGGGAGCTTCGAGAGCTTGCTCGGCTGTGTGTGCGTTTGGAGATGGCTTCCTCCGACGAACCCCGACCCCAAAACTGGGATGGTGTGCTACTTCCCGCGAATGTGGACATGCCGCATTCACAACTCGTCGCCATTTTGCATTCTCTGCTCGTTCGTATTGAGAACGTGGAGACGGTGCTGCGTTCAAAACAGCGGCAGACACCGTTGGCTTCCCAGGCCGCTCTTTTATCTGCACTCCGAGGGTTGGACGAACGGACATTGAATGAGCTGTGGTCGAAGTTGCATTAGATTCCTTATTTATTCCGCATAGCATAGCATAGCAGTTTCAATTGGTTGTATCATAATGTACTTGTAGTTGGACAACTAATTTGTACCCGTTCATTGCTGTCCATGTGTGATCGCCTTTTCTCGGACTACCACAGCCCGTTTAACAGCTTTTCGTTTCATGACAGGAATAACCGCTCCCAACCATCAAAAATCGAGCGCCCAAAAGTGTTCTGCTGCCGTTGGTCCATATACATACTCAATTACTCCGCTGATGCTCTCCCTTTCTCTTCTCTTCTTCCCCGCGCGGTATCCTCTTTCTTCGTTCTTCTCCCTCGCACCTCGTCTGGTGCTCGAATCCCACCTCGCACACCAAGACGCGCCGCGATGTTTTTCTTCAATGGGGTTCTTCCGCTAGCTGGGATAGCGCCCGCCGCATTCCTGCTGCTTTCAGCGCCGTCGTTTCCATGTGGTGCGCCGCCTCGGTGTCTTGCGTTGCCAGCGAGCTCAATTCCGACCCTCCGTGAATCCAGCATCAGCCTTAGCGACCCCAGCTCCGCTCCTCAGGGAATCCACAACGGCAGTGCCCACTATCAACGCCAGCCTCGTTCCAATTTCCTGCACGGACACCTGCAAACCCACGCTATCCGCCCAATCGACCTGTGGCAGCAACCTAACATGTTACTGCACACAAACGACTTCGTCGCATTTTGCGACGTGTATGGATTGCTTGGTGGGGGGCTGCTACTGCTAATACGTTTAGCGCAGAGTGCAGCGCAGGCGGTTTTCAGTGGTGCGTTCGTTTGCGGATACTTGTGATCCCGGGCGGAAAGATTGAATTATTGTTACTGCCAGAATACACGCAGAAATGCGCAGACAACGGGTCGCCTGTGCCATCGCTGACGCTGTCCCTCGCCGCTTCGCCGACAGGGTCTTCGTCCCCAAGTAATGGCGCGCAGAAGATGGTCATGGTGTCGAGTCGTGGGGTGGTTTTTGCCGGGGTGTCCACGGTTGTTCTATTGTTGCTTGGATTGGTTTCATGACTGTTCGTACATATTTTCCAAGTTCATTTTCAACGAAGTTTGCGTGAGGGTGCAAATATTATTTTCACGCTCCTGACAAAGACTCAAGCTCGAATCGAACGAGCCAGCTCAACGCAGGCTTGAAATTGAAGCAGGGTATACCATTCAGGTACCTAGAACTGCTTTATTGCTCCTGTTGCAACTTGAGATTCAAAGGCCTTGCCTTCAAGTTAGGGAGATCTCGAGAAATTGAGAACGGTCTTTCCTGATGGGAGAAGGGCGGCTCGCTCGGAAGTCGGGGGTACTTATCTTATAGTCTCTTCAATTCAAGTTGGACTCGTCGGTACTTGAGCTTGAGTTGGTGACTGAACGGGGTTGTGTTGAACCGATTGATCAGCTGATTGTACCCACAGTTGAAATCTCGGCAGCCATGTGACCGCGTCGCACTTATTACGGTTGTATTCGAGTGCAATGATCATGCATATGCATGCGCATGAGGAGTGGCGGCCCAACCGGAGTGTCTTCAGAACTGTACATCCTTGCAGACTTGGGCATTACTCAGGGAATACATTCGAGTTTCACTTAGAATAGCTGCAGCTAGCCGAGCATTGCGGAGTTGCCAAGGAGTTGCACATGTTGATGCAAGAAAGTTCTTCGATTTACGAGTCCAACTCTGCGAAGCAAGACGTCTCTCATCCATCATGAGTCTTGCAATTAGGGGGGGTCAAAGTTCTCCCCGGGGTCGATTCTGGGAGTCGATTCTGGGAGTCGATTCTGGGAGTCGATTCTGGGAGTCGATTCTGGAGTCGATTCTCGACCAAGAATCGACTCAGAATCGATTTTTGTCGTGAATCGACTCAGAATCGAGGTTTCGACTCCGGAGTCGAAACTAGAGCAGAATCGGGTCAGAATCGACCGAGAAATCGACTCGAATCGACTTGTGAATCGACCCGAGAATCGGGTATCAGAATCGACCCAAAACAGAACTTTGACCTCCCCTATTGACTTGATCAGAGATTCTAGTCGATTTTCGACAGCCAGAAACGTGGGAGAATCTAGAATCGGCTCGAATTGCAGAATCCACTCTGGAGTCGCTTCTGCATGCGTTTCCGTTTCCGTTTCTCTGACGGTCATCAAGAATTGACCTGAATCGACTTGAGAACCAGAAACGACATCACTCTGACGGAGTCTGACCGTCCCTAATGCCGGAGCGAAGCGAAGGCATGTCTTGTGGGGATTAGTATATAAACGGTAGCTATCATGAGGCGCGCGGACAGGGCAGAGGGAACCCAATTTGGGAATTCTTTCTCAAGTTCCAGGCGACGTGCGGCGCTCGCCGCTCGGCATGCATACTTTGTGTGTCGAGCCGGTGATGTACAGTGTGAAATGCTGCTAAACAGCGGCACTGATCTAGAGAAAGAAGGGGCTCTCGTGGGAGAAATCGCGAAAGAGCTGCGGAGAAAGCTCTGGTTCGACGGCAAGATGAGAGAGAGAAACAAAAAGACTCAAGAGAGTACAAAAATGGGGAAGAACCATCAGTGATGGAGCCATAATCTCTTAAAGAACGTGTAAATAATGCTGCGCCGCAGTCCTTGGTCCGTAATCCGTATCATAATCCAGCAATAACCTCTCCTACTTCCCCGCTCATCCCAACCATCAAAAATCGAGCGCCCAAAGTCACAAGTGTTCTACTGCCGTGGGTCCATATACATACTCAATTCCTCCGCTGATGCTCTCCTCCTCCCTTTACCTTTCTCCCTCCGCGTGATACCCTCTTTCTTCGTTCTTCTCCCTCGCACCCCGCTTGGTGCTCGAATCCCACCTCGCACACCAAGACGCGATGCTTTTCTTCAATGTGGTTCTTCCGCTAGCTGAGATAGCGCCCGTCGTACTTCTTCTGCTGTCGGCGGCGGTCGTTTGCATGTGGTTACGCAGAGGCGTCTTTCTACTGCCAGCGAGCTCAATGTCGACCCTCTTTTGATCCAGCATCAGCTCTAGCCACTCCAGGTCCGCCTCTCAGGGAACTCGCGACCTCAATGCCCAGTATCAACGCCATCCTCATTCCGATTGCCTGCACGGACACCTGCAAACCCACGTTGACCGCCCAATCGACCTGTGGTAGCAACTTTGCATGTTACTGCACGCCGACGACTTCGGCGCATTTTGCGACGTGCATGGATTGTCTGGTGGGCGCTACTACTGCTAATACGTTAGCGCAGAGTGCAGCACAAGCGGTTTCAGTGGTGCGTTTGGATTACTTGTGATCCCGGCGGAAAAATTGAATTATTATTACTGCCAGAATACACGCAAAAATGCGCAGACAACGGGTCGCCTGTGCCATCGCTGACGCTGTCCCTCGCCGCTTCGCCGACAGGGTCTTCGTCCCCAAGTAATGCGCCGCAGAAGAGGGCATGGTGTTTGATATCGTGGGGTGGTTTTTGCCGGGGTGTCCACTGTTGTTCTATTGTTGCTTGGATTGGTTTCATGACTGTTCGTACATATTTCCAAGTTCATTTTCAACGAAGTTTGCGTGAGGGTGCAAAATATTATTTTCACGCTCCTGTAAGGGAACTCCCGTTCCGCACCCTCTCCGGTCCTCCGGTACCTCCGACGCCTCCGATCCGTCGGACCTCGGACCTCACCTCTCCCCCCTCGGTCTCCACTCCCCTTCGCCCTCGCGCCTCTTCCACCGGCCTCGTTCCATCACCCTTCCCCGGATCATCGTTGTTCCGATCACGATGGGATACTGCATGCGACATCGCTCGCGCCATATGCATCCATCAAAGATCCGCCTCCCGCCATGTGCTCCCGTCGGATAAGGATCGATCTAGATAATTATATAGGCCGTACCTTGGCAGAGGGTTCCTTATAGTGAGTTCTCTTCGGATCCCCTCTATCCAGGTGCGTTGCAGGATGTATTCGTATTTCCTTTATTCACACTTCGGATCCCCTCTATCCAGGCTGAGCGCGTATCCTCAGTGTGCAGAGTTGCCCTTACAGTAGAAATCACTCTCCAACGGACTAACCCTCAAGATTTCCGGCACGTACTCCGCGCACGTTGACGACTCCGACTCCGACGTGGCCGAGACCCACCCTATCTTGACGGCCCCTTCCCGTTTCGAGACTCCGAACCTCTCGACGTCATGGACCAGCCACAGCCGAATGGCTCCAGCCCCCGATCTCGAAGAACGTCTCGAAACCTTCGAACAACAAATTGGCGACGCTTCGGTAACATCGAAAATATTCTTCAGCGCCTTCTTGTACACCTTGACGGTCCTCCGGACGACCACGTGCCGGAGGCTCCGGCGCATCCCCCTCAGGCGCGAGAACCACCGCCCCATCTCGCCCCCGACGCGCGCCCCGCTCCGGTGCGTTTGCTTCGGCCTTGTTCGGAGAGGGCATCCTCAGCTCCCGGTCATTGCTCCGGCCGAACCCCCCTCCGAGCTTCGACGGAGACCGCGCCGCAGGCCGGGCATTCCTTGACGCGTGCAAGTCGTACTACCGTCAAGTCCCGGAGCAGTTCAGCCCCGGTCCCGGCCTCCGTC
>JARKIF010000165.1:0-67808 GCA_029378245.1 Roridomyces roridus
TACATTTTGGATTACCTATGTACTTGGCGCTGAATCTGTTCGTTCGTTCGTTCGCCAGTCGAGCTGGAATATGGCGCAAATAAAAAAAAAACAGCAAAAGCGCGCCTACGTTCCCACGTGCATCATATCTTCCTTCCTGAGCCGCCGCCGACCCGCATCCCAACGACGGAGGTACTCTGGCACACGGTCCACAAACACCTCACACCCATCGAACAGATCTTTGGAAGGACATCGCGGCGCTGGTCCCACGGCTTGACGTCAACGCTCTCGCACCGGTCAAGACACACGAGAATCATCCCAAAGCTGTATGCATCCGACAACAACGCGTCTTGGCACTCTCCACGGAGCACTTCGGGCGCGGAGAAGGGTCGTGTACCAGGGTGGATTTGCTCGATTTTGCGACCAGCCGAGGAAGGCCCGAATGGATCTGCGGGCTCGTCGTGTGGGGATCGGTAGACCGAGTCGACGGAAACGCTCCGCCCGAAATCGAGCAGTTTGACAGTGTTGCTGCCCGTGGTGACTTGCACGTTGAGCAGGGAGAGGTCGCCGTGGCTGAGCCCGTATGAATGGAGGTGCGTGAGCCCGTCCATGAGTTGATTGTGGTACTCGCGCTTCTGAGGCGCTGAGAGGACGGGACGCGCGATGACGACGTCGTAGAGCGTGCGGCCGTCAATGTACTCGAGGACCATGCCGACGTTCTCGAGCGAGCCCAGGAACGCACAGACGTTCCGATGCCTGCTCAGAGTCGTGTAGACCCGCAGCTCGGCGAGGAACTGGACTGTCACGTCTGATGCATTGGATTGCATCTCGCCGTTGACCTCGAGCTGCACGACGTCTGGCTTTTTTACTATGCATTTGAAAAGTTCAGAGGCGGAGCCGTGGGCGCAAGGAGAGAGACTGGCCGTGGGGTTCGAGGAGCCCTTGGGCGCGGTGTAGGCGAGGGGAGTGGGGAACGAGAAGAGCGAATTGGGGTGCCGCGTCAGCTGTAATATCGGCTGAGTCGATGCTGGCGTCGGTGGAGCGCGGACTCTGGGCTCCGAGTGGTGTACGTCGCTCGGGACGTGATCATAGTTGTACAGAGAGTTTATGTCTTCCACAGCCGTTTGCTGCGCCGAGGAGAACGAAGACAGATCCATAGGCGCAGGCTCTTCCTCGTCCATTTCCACTGCACATCGTCAGACACGCCTGATCGCCTTCCAAATGCCAACGGTGCTCACCCATCCACCAGTTCTTCTTTGAAGTCAAGGTAACCCGTTTGAAATGCATGGTGGCAGCCGGAGCGGGGTTGCTCGGTGCTTGTGAGATCGCAGAGGTGGACGTGAGTCCCCTCGAGTACGGGGGGCGAAGAGTGTTCTGCATGGAGGAGAGGCCAGAACTTGGGCTAGAGCTCCGCAAAGGGCAACGTGCGCTGCGTCCATTGTCTGATTTGATCGCTTCAATTGACGCCCTAGTCTTCCCCGCATTACGGCGTAGCTCAGTACGTATCTACTGAACAAATCCCTTGCCCCAGCTGCTTCATAACGGCCAAGAAAACTCCCATGCATCTCCACTCTTCCCACCAACTGCTTTAACAAAGTACACGTCCTGTAAGACCACGACCTAAATGAATCGAATTCCAAAGCAGGTGAGATTTAGGAACAGGCGGATATGTGCGAGAATGCAATGAGCAAGTGAGAGAGACACACAGTGGAGCATAGGGAGAGATCTAGTGGCCGCCAGTAGTATTCGATGCAATGAAAAAATGACAAAAGAAACGACTTGCCTTTATACTATACCTTTGACCTACCTGTTCTTGTGCATTCTTGAGGTCTTCGGTCTTCTTTCTTGTTGTTGAGGTCTTCTTTCTTCATTTTTGAGGGCCTTCGTTCATGAGGTCTTCATTCTTGAGAATGAATCTTGAGGACCTCTCTTCATTCTTCAGGTCTTCTGTCTTCACATCTTCTTTCTTCTTCTTGAGTTCTTCTCTTGAGGTCTTCTTTCTTGAGAGGTCTCTTGAGGACCTCCCAGAATTGTGCATCCTTAGGGATTCGAACCCATCACCTCTGCGAGAGAGGGGGCCGAGTTGCAGGAGCTTGGTACAACTCGGCCAAGGAGCCATGAAAACATGCGAGGTGAACTTGGCTAAGTGCACGTCCGCTGGAGTGCGCGGCAGGTGGGGCTCACGCATCCAACTGGTAGAGAGATGACGCCGTTCTTCCGCGGCACTCACAGGCGGAACGGGAGGGGGCTGGTGCACAACTCCGACGTTAAGGAAGAGATGGTGCAGTCGGAGATATCAAGTGTCACTGTGGGGGCCGGCCCGGGGAAGGATGACACGCGTCGTCAACGTTCTTTTTGAGCCACGATCACGTGGGCTCGTGACGCTTGTCGCTCTCCCACACGAGTGTCGCATTCACCGTCTTCAAGGGCTCCGCCGACGACGGCATCATCGAAGCAACGGCGAGTCTCCCTCCGCCCACAGGGTCTCAAGTCCAATTAAAATCAAAATAACACGCTCAACTCTACATACAGCTACTAGTACAACTTGTTCGTCAGCTGTATCGTAGTCTGTCTACTAGAGACTATCCTTCCTCGGCTTTGCAACGTCCATCGGTGAGTATCCCAGTGTTGGCTCGCCATCTTGTCTGGTGTCCCAGGAATCTCATCCAGCGCAATGAGCAACCACCTTCACTTCAATCAACGTTTGGAATATCGGCTTTGGCTGCGGGGCGTCGGCGTGTGGGCACTGTGTGGGGCGCCGTGGATTATCACGGCGCTTTTCTTGCAGCTAAATCCTTCCGGTATAGCGGTTGGTATACTTAGTAAGTCAGGAACACTGCTTTCCGAACGGCACGCACGTCTGATTCCACGCCGAAAGCGTCACCCTTCACCAGCCTAGCCTGGGCCCAAACTTGTCGAGAACAGAAGGAGAACAGAGCAGGAACGTGACCTTTGAGCATTGTGCTGCCTATGGGACAATCTGCGACGTGTTTGTTTTGCTCGCTTTGTCTCCGCGTGACATCGCCCCTATAAATTTGCGGCGCGCTATTGTGTGCGTTCTTCCGCAAACCACCACCATGGCTGAATTTGCCCTCATCAATCTCGACAAGCACGAAGTCGTCGACGCGTCTAACACAGGCTTTGGCTTCAAGGTGCCTCCTAGTGTTTTGCATCTCGACGCGTCGCTCATGCCACCCAATACAGATGGTAGAGTGCATCGGCGCGATGCCACTCGCCGCTCTCTGGCTCTTCACCGTCCCCGTCGACGGTCAACCCGCCCCTCCTCCTCCTCCCTTCAAACCATCCCCATGGGTCCCCTCGCGTCCCCGTCGGCCACTGGGCCGGCGATCGCGTCCTCATCATCGACGAATACAGCGGTCCCGCCGAAGACGTCTTCCCAGCCGACGTTCTCTCCGCATTCCCCAACGGCGACTCCTCGATCGACGCGCTCTACTACGCGTTCGACAACCTCAAGCGCGTCAACCTCCCTGGGTATGAGCACCAAGGTGACCAAGACGTCTTGTTCCCAGTCGACAAAGTCTGGGTCGTTCGCAACCTCACGAAAAAGTGGTATGCGCGCTCGGATAAGGTTGTCGCGCCTGAGGATCGTCGGGGCCCGGATCTCAAGGACGACGCCGAGAGCCTTGGGTTGGGTGACCTTATTTGGGCGGACATTGGGGGCGCGATGAACGCTAGCATGGATGAGGGAGGCCGTGGCGATAGGTTCGATGTGCAGACGCTTCAGAGTGTCCAAAACTCAGACGAGGAGTGGAAGGATTGGAGCAAACAGGCTAAAGATTGTTTGCACTCGTTCGACATGGACGACGATGTGTCGGAAAACCGTCGTTGAAATAATTATTCAAGTTCAAGTACAACTTCTATACTACTCTTACACTTACATGTCTCGGTTTCTTACTTATTCCAAACAGTCAAGTTCTCCTTCAAATCCTTCCGCTTCGAATCGTCCAACGACTCGGGGAACAAAGGAATTGAGCCCCTAAAACTGATATCATCGGAAATAACTACAAAGATATTCGGGTCCGCCTTGAAGGTCGCAATCTTCTCGACGAAATCTGCGCATCCATGGGGAATTCGTTGAACGAATCTGCCAGGTCGGAGACTTGGCAAAACTGGGAAGCACGCGAGGTGATGTCGAGGGGTATCCAGCAAACGGAGGCTTCTGTCCTTGAAGTAGTCGATGAACTTTGAGGCCACTGAAGCTCAGTTTCGAGCTGGAAAAATCGAGCTCCTCAATGTTGCGCCCACTGCGCCAAATAAATCAGGACATTTCGAGTCAAAGAAAAATGCACGCACGCAAAGTCAGCAGCATTCGGATTTTGCGGGTAAGTTGAGGTGACAGTGCCGGGATTGATGACGAGGTTTGTGCTGTTCGGGCACTTAGACATGTCTCCCTGGCAAATATTTAGAACATGAGAACGCTGGAAGAAATAACGCACGGTATGGTCAAAGTGACTGTAGCTACCAAGGAATCGGCTCGTCATTCAATCAAGGGTGATATCCTTGCTCTCCTCAAGCTTATACACCCCCGCAGAGAACCTGAACCCTGCAGCATTGGCCGGAGCCAAGTTCAAAGGATCCTTGCGCATCCCGAGATTGAACATGTTATGTTTGTGCGTTTCGGAATTCTCGACGAGGAAAGAGAACAGGGGACCTTATTTGTGGGACCAATGGCGACCGTGACGGTTTCATCTCCGGGAGCGCGGGGGAGATGAACGCCTCCGCGAGGTTGACGAGGATAACGGTGCCGACGTCGAAGAGTCGTTCTGTGCGTTGCGGTTTGGAAACGTGGGATAGGATAGGTGACATGCACATTGAATATTGACCACTGGACTGAGTGACGGTCAGAAGCAAGCGTGATCGAACCCCAGTCCAGAGAAATCCGCGACCGAAGCCCAGCCAACGGCAACACTATCTACATGGCGGCCTTGTTTTGGTATACTCCAGAATAACCCTCGACCTTGTGAACAGTCAGTCAGTCTCAGATTGTGGAAAGCTAGTAGACCGCACCCTCTCCTTCATCTGGTGAAATACAAACTGCGCAAGCTTCGCGTCTTTGAAGAGCGTGACACCGTGCGGGTTCATGACTTGTAATAGCCCGCCTGAAGCAACACTATCAGAACGACGAAAAACATGTTCAAACGTACAAACTCACCGATAGTGCCCTTGTACCCAGGATCCATGACCCCAGCACTGATCAGTGCCCCGGAACGAAACAGTGAGCTCCGGACGAATAGCGAGCCCATAACGTCCAGCGGCACGTCGATGGTTTCGTTGAACTCGACGAGGTACGCCCCGGAGCCAAGGTGCATCCGCAATTCCGATGCATCGAGACCTTTCTCAAAGGGAAGCTCCCTTGTAGTCGACGTCTTTCGGTGCTTGTTGTCAAAATCGACAACGCCGGCGGATGTCCATGCCAGGACGCGTTTAAGCGAGAGGTCTATACCGCACGGCTGGACCTGGTCTTTCGGCGAAAGAAGTCCTTGGACTATCTGCCGCGTGAAGACAGCGCGGCCTGGCAGAATCATGGATAAAAGTAGGATGGAGATGGGAGTGAGAGGCAAGGCACCATCCCAGCCACACTTGGAAGCTGTCCCGAAGCTGTCCCGTCGCCGTTGGTGACAAAGGCTGACAGAACCAGCAATCAATGCGTGATCGCCGGATGTTTTCTCCTTCTCGCAACCTTCTTCCGCTGAGATTTCCACCGAGCTCGCTGGATTCACACGAGATTTCCACCGAACTACAGTCCCGCCCACCTTTCTCTCCTCAATAATGTCTGTCAGACAACGGCTGAACAACGATCCCACTGCTCATCCCAGTGTTGCCCGCAGCCCGCTTGCCTGAACCGGAACCTCCCTCGACGAAGCTTGCACCAAAGTATTAATCGCAACGGAGATTGAATCCATTGGGTGTGCGCATGACGCCGTTCTTATCTTCACGGGGATGCACGAAATGGACGAAAGTAGATCAAGAAAGACTAATATATTCGTTTTACTAGGCCCTCAACATTCCGCCACGAGCACAGCCCTATACCGAATCTTCCCTTCACCCAGGCGCGCCATACTCTCCTCTATGCCGCTCTTGGTCAGAGGAAAGCATTCAATAACAGGCTTGATCTGATTGCGTGCTGAAAAGTCCAGCATACGCTTGAGTACAGACCGCGAAGCCACAATAGAGCCTTGGACGTTGAGCCCGCGAGCCAAGAGCGGATATTGTGGGATCGACAGGTTGTCGAACGACAGTGTGAGTGGGTAGATGGTGCCACACCTTTTCACCACTTGCATATATCTGAGAGCATTGTCAGCAAAGTTCAAGGTGGATACTAACAACCACGCACGGTTCCCAGCTTGGCAGGAAGCTGGTGGCGACGATGAGGTGGTCCACAGGCGCTACATCGAACTTGTCTGCGCCTGCGGTGGAGTAGAACTCGGAAGCACCGAGGCGCAACGCCTCCCCGCGCTTGGACTCGGTGCTCGAAAATACCACGACGCTGGCGCCCATCTTGGCGAGGAAGAGAATCGCCATGTGCCCCACGCCGCCAATACCAACGACGCCCACGCGATCGGTGGGTCGAACGTTGAAACTCTCGAGCACCCCAAATATTGTAGCACCTGCGCACATGAGAGGCGCAGCGTGTTCGGGCTTCAAGCCGGCAGGGATCTTGAATAAAATGTCGGCATCCCAGATGGCGCGCGATCCGAACGAGCCCTGGTGCTGGTTCGCGAGCCCGTATTCTTCCTTGGTCGAGCAGTATTGGTCCTCTCCTGAAATCCGTCAGGAATGTTGGAGTGTGAAGGTATAAATGGCGCTCACCATGCGAGCACTCCTCGCATCTGCCGCATACTTTGTGAACGTACCCCCAGCCGACAACATCTCCAACTTGCAAATGCTTGACATTGTCGCCAATCTGCTCCACGATCCCGACTCCCTCGTGCCCCAGGACCATGTCGAGGTGTTTATAATGCTCGTCGGTTCCACAGACCCCCGAGTGCGTTATTCTGACTTGGACTTGGTTTCCTGTAGGCGGTGCGTGGCGCGTGGTGGTTTCGACGATGCCGGTGTTGGCAGAACCCTTGAAGACGGTGAATTCGACGGTCATGGATGAAAAAGTGATACTCTGCAAACAAGACTTTTCAAGTATTTTATACTCCCGTCGAAAGACTGGGCTATGTACTAAGCGCATTAGAGCTGCTCGCACCTCCAGCTTGGTTTCTCCGTCGAAAACGGCCGTCCGAAAATCGTGCAATTCGCCGTTGAACCTACGATAAAGAAGCACGATAAAGAAGCACATTTGACGACTTGAACCTCTAGATCCATCCGGCCTCCGATGAAACCACCTGTCTGTACTTCATTTCTCGCTCTCAATAAACGCGCTAACCTTCTCGCGCAGGTTCGATTCAGAAAACCCAATCCTGGAGTAGCAATCCATGGTCCAAAATTGAACCCGTGGCTATCTCGTGCGCCCGTCCTCCCCGAAATCGCCGCCAGCGTCCCCACTGAAATACTACGCCAATATAATCTATGAATGAAACATGCTGAGCGTCGGCCAAGTCGTTCCTCGCACGCGTGACGCACCGTCCCTCCCGCCCTGCTCTATGTCATGTTTGGGCTGCTTTGGGCTGCTGCTGCTGGGCAAGTTCGTTTCGGCCCCTGAGCGGTCCTCGTGTACGGGTTTTGGCCTGGCACTTTCCCGCCGCTTTTCCCGATGCCGCGCTGGCGTTGCCGGCGCCGGGCGGCCAGGTCGGCGTTCCTCTACACCGAAGACCTGGTCCTCGCATTTTGCTATTTTCTGGACCACCCGACACACCCTAATAGGCCTCGAATGTGCTCCCTATTACTCACTCGCACGCCACCTGAGTTCGTCGAACGTTATTTCTTCAAGACTTTCAAGTATACAAGTTCTCTCAAGACTCTCAGAGGCTCACCGACCCCAGAATATTCACGCGCATACTACTTGAAAGTTCAACATCACGTGGTCTGCCGGAGTTGAGCACCATCATCCTGAGGAATGCGGCTCCGTTCTCGTCTTGCACTTGCCGGCACCATCTTTTCGAAACCGAAATCGAAATCGAAATCGCAGGCCGGCGAGGCCGCCAGGCGCCTACATTTTCCCTAATAAATGGTTGATTGAAATACCGCCCATGTTCAAATTCCCGAGGCTACTTAAATGCTCAAGCTTCAAGTTGGTTGAAGTATTGTTTTAGAACGACTGGCATTAGACTTGGCAGTCACCTGATCGCGACTTATGACGTCGTGATTTTCCCCGTTGGCCAAACACCGGACCGATCGCTTTCAACACTCCAAAAATCCCTGCACATGTTTCGTTTCAAGATATTTTCACATTGGACTAACTAGCTACGCTACTACGAGACAGTTTGATTATACAGTGGTGAGGCGGGTATGTATGTATGAAAATAGCATGCAAGACGTGGGTCAGTAGTAACATACTCAATAACAAGGGGCGAAAATGCTACATTGGTTAAAAAAATCGAGATAGAGAGAGAGAGTAGCTGAATAATAGTGTGCGTACGATAAGCGGTTCATTGAGGAGGTACGTGAGGTCTCCTCGCGAGGTCGTCAGTCAGTTTCTGTTGTAGTGTTTGTATGCGGTATGCAGCGGCCGGGTATCGTGTCCTGGTATGGGTGATGCTAGTGTGGGGCGGTCAGAGCGCACCAATAAATAATTCTTCTTCTTCTCCTTGCGCCTATGACGCGCGCCCAACAGGAGCAACCCAGCCACCCTGCATACCCGCCGGCATCCGCCGCGGAATAATCACCTTCAACAGCTCCCCGTCAAACTCAGCCCGCACCTGCGCCAAGTCCGCATCATACCCAAACGATATCCGCCGCTCAAAGTGGCCTCCACCCTCCTCCCAAGAGTTCGCCACAACGTGCAGTATTCGTCGTTTTTTAGTCGCAAGCGTACTGCAGGGGAATGAGAGAGAGAAAGGTAGAAACAAGGCACACGCACATTCCATCCCGCTTAAACCCAGGTAACCGCACAACAAGCCGATACTCGGCCTGAGTCGTCTCAACTTCGATCCAACTATCGACCGGCTGCGGCGCGTGACTCAAAAACGGCTCGTAGCTCGCCCCACTCGGCCGACTACTCGTGTACGGCGTCAAACTCGCACGCTGGGCGGTTGTATTCAAACTTGCGTTGTACGCAGGAGGGGGCTGCAGCTCGTCTCCATGCATGATGACAGGTGGCTCTGGTGGAGGGAACGTGCTCGTCGAGCTGGTCGAAGCCGAGCGCCGAATGGCCGTTGCGCCTTCTGCCTCCATCGACAGTGGGACGGGCGTGTAAGTCGTTCGTGGAGGCCGGTAAGACGCCACAGAGCCAGAATTCGAGGTCGTGAGCTCTGGAGGAGGCATTGGCGCAGCCCCACGGCGCGCGGGCTGTGGTGGCTCCACGATATTGGGCGTGGAGCTGCGCGATGCAGGGGCAGAGGGGAGACTGCCAGAGCTGCTGGAGGAGGAGGAGGAGGAGTTCACGGGGGAGGACATGCTCTGTATTGGTGGGCGAAGGTAGACCTCGCGCTCGAGGACGGGGGAAGGGATGCCACGGACTTTCGGCAGGATGGAGAAAGGGATCTGCATCGGTAGTGGAAGGCTCGCAGATGATGTACGGTCGACGGCAGGAGGAGTCGGAGCTGGAGTCGTCGACTGCTCGTGTTCTACGAGCCCCCGACCATGATATGAATGTGCCTCGGGCAGCGAGTAGGGGCGTGAATGGGGCAGGATAGGACCTTTTGATTTGCTCGCTGCAGCAAACGGGGGAAGTGGCTTTGCCTTGTCTTTGTTCTTCTCCTTGTGGAGTTTTGTTGTCCCGGGAGAGATGAGCTCCCAGTCGTCGTCGTTGCCGAAAACTTGTGTTTCCCTCATGGCGGCGGTCTGAGCGACGGACGGGGAGGGGAGGGGTATTTCCCTCGGAGAGTCAAACGACGCGTGCCGCTTGGAAAAGGACAGGGAATGGATTGGGCCGTCCGGTCGCTTAGCGGCACTGGTACCTGAAATTGGTGTTAGAAAACCATGCGTATTATGTTGATCCCGCATTCCAAATGCCAATTGCGAGGATATGATCATGAAATGGGCCCGTCGTAGACCCTTGGCGTCGTGCGGTTGGGGAAAGACGCACAAAGCGCCGACTCCATCCACAAAACGGCTTCAAGGGGCGAGCAAGGCGTCGGACGATGGCACAGACGGCGAACACACACCTTTTCGATCTTGTAGCATATCGTGGTCTGGAAGACGAGTGTGTTTTCTGCGGTTTGAAAGTGAAGTCTGCATGGTGGTGCTGGACTGATGACATTGAGTCCTATTAAGTCTGACCAAAGTGCTCCACCTCGGCGCTCACGTAAACTTGTTTCACCGCTTCTATACAGCTCACCACTCCGGGGTCTATTGCGACAGAAATGAAATCTCGGACAGCCTTGATTGCTGTCTGTTACATCTCCTCCATCTTCCTCGGGAGTTGATTCCTACAGTGTCCTCCTCGTTCGTCGCTGTCCCAAATGGTATTCATCGAGGTGTATACATCTGCCTGGGCCCTGGAGCCGGAGTTTAGATTGGACGTCGGACGACTCTAAATCGTGAAAATGACGTATGTCAACCGAGACATGTTCTCGTCCTTCTCCGACGTCTTCTTGCTACAACTCGAGGAAAAACCGTCAACCGCCTGGCACGCGGAACAAAAAAATATCCCATCCTTCCCTATCCTTCCGCGTTGGGCTGTATGTTTTTTCCTGCTCAGTTGGCCACGGTTAAACCTCAAAAACGAGATGCTAAAATAGTCCCGGGAAGCCCGATCCAATCCTTCACCGTCGCCAGATCGAGCCTTTGCCTGAGTTGCCTCATCGCGCCACCTTAATTGCAACCAAACCCATGGCCAGTGTGTGATATCCGCGCTACACGGTCACGGCCGCTCGCGTAGTTGTGAGATCATCTCCTTCATTCCGTTGACGATGTGAACACGAGGGAAGGGCGAAAGAGACTTGCAAACATGCGTTGGAGTGGATGTTCCAAGTGGAAATCCGGGTGCGTGGGCAAGGTTCTAATGTTCACACCGACCCGAGAGATGGCGTTGACGTGGACACTCTGTGGAAACCTCCCTACTTACACGGCGTTGACGGGTGTTGAGCCTGTCGGGATTCGTGGATACTGGTCATGATGCATGATATTGGTGTGGTTTCGAAGAACGATAGCAACCAGTCGGCCCCGGAATAGTGAGAGTCAAGGCGTGTGACCAGAACAGAGAGAAGAGATGCTCCAGTAATGATTGAGATGCGTGCGTATTAATGGGAAGAAGCAATGGGATGGGAATCCCTGGACTTTGGAGGACGGGGAGACGATGAGAACCGTGTTGCCGAGGAGAAATGGCTATACTCTGATGGAGACTTGTGTCCCGTATTCTGGGCATCTTGCGAGCTCGCCATGGTTCACAAGCAAAAACATCATGGAGGTACTGGGCAAAGAGGCTTTGTGATTCCGTGATGCTGCGGAACAAACAAAGACAACCCTCTCTCTCTTCTCTCTACCCAACTCAGGCTGCATCTCGCTTTTACAGTGAATCTTCAAGCAGTTTCAAGTCAAATTCACGCCTGGCCGTAACACCGCTCCGCCGAAAACAGACTATGCATTCAAGTTCGGGCTATCATAATAGAAACTCTACTGTCGCGGCGTTTTGTGCAAGCGTGGGCGACCAAAATCTTTGCAAGTCAATCTTGGAGCTGCATCCACATGTGCACGTCCTGAAGATCCCGTCTGTGGGCGCATTTCCGTCCGGCTAGGCGGCTTCGGTATCCAAGAAGTCCAGCTCTTCTTGATTTAACGCAGCTCGCGAACTCCACCGGTGCCCCGCCTGCGTTCGCTACATCAAGATCCAACATGGCGCCTCGATGACTATCAGGTAGTACAAAACCTGCCGTGAATTTTCGAGTCCTTGCATCGCCAACCCATCACCATGAGCATCGAATTCACTGTCTACAAGGGTTCTGCCACCAACGGCATCGTCGAAGCCAAGACGACTCACGCCCCGCCCACGGGAAACCAAGTCCTCGTCAAGATCACCCACTCGGGTGTCTGTGGCACTGACGAGCATTACAAACACGCTGACATGGTTCTGGGGCACGAGGGCGTTGGCACCGTCGAGCAGATTGGCGAGAGTGTTACGGATTACAAGGTCGGCGACGTGGTTGGCTGGGGGTACACGCACAAGACCTGTGGCAAGTGCGAACAGTGTTTGCTTGGTGAGTCATCCTCCATCACACCATTGTCTGACTGCTGGAACGTCACATACATAGGGCGGGACAACTACTGCCCTACACGACAGCAGTATGGCGTTTCCAATCACCACCAGGGCTCGTTCGGTTCGCGGGCGATCTGGGATGCCGACTTTTTGTTCAAGATCCCTGCTGGCATGAAGCCCGAGCACGCCGCGCCACTCATGTGCGGGGGTGCGACAGTCTTTGAGGTCATGGAATTGTACAATGTCCGCCCGACGGACCGAGTCGGCGTCGTTGGCATCGGTGGCATGGGACATCTGGCGATTATCTTCCTGGCCAAGATTGGCGCCAACGTCGTAGTGTTCTCGAGCACCGAGTCCAAGCGCGAGGAGGCGCTCCGCCTCGGCGCTTCCGAGTTCATTGCTACCCAAGGCCTCGACAAGTTCGACACACCACAGCTCGACTTTCTCATTGTTACGAGTAGCTTCTTGCCCAACTGGCAGCCGTGTGTACACTCTCGTTTTCATGCAGTACCTTTCACTAACTCGATACTAGATACATGGACGTGATGAAGCCCCGCAGCACCATCTTCCCACTCACAGTCTCCTTCGACAACCTCGTCATACCCAACTTGCCCCTCATGTCCCGCGGAATCAACGTCCAGGGCTCGACCATTGCCGCGCGCTCGGTGCAGAAGCGTATGCTCGACTTTTCGGCGCGTAATAAGGTGGAGCCGATTGTCGAGTTGTTCCCGCTGACGAGGGAGGGTGTGGAGGAGGGCATGCAGCGTATGAGGGATGGAAAGGTGCGATATAAGGCTGTTCTGGTTGCGAAGGATTGAAAGTTTCTTGTACTTATACCCACTGTGTATCAATGGACCGTTTGGGAACACCTTCCCGGGTATCTCCTCATTGTCAAGGCGTTGAGGCCAGGTCTTCCAGAATCCAGCGAGGAGCTTTACCTCGCAACTGAGCGGATGTCTTGCGGCCACGACTAGGGGCCGCCTTCTGAGAGACGACCTCGGGCCATGCATCGGAAAACTGTCTCAGCACAACCTTGACCACCAACCACGACCATGGGAATCGACTCGACTGTCTTCAAGGGTTCCGTTGACGGCGGAATCGTCCAGGGCATCACCCACCATGACGAGCCGGTAGATAACCAAGTTCTCGTCCGAATCACACACTCGGGAATATGCGGCACGGATGAGCATTACAAGCATAGTGATATGGTCCTTGGGCATGAAGGGGTTGGGGTTGTTGAGACGATGGGTGACAAGGTTACTGGGCTCAAGGTTGGCGATGTCATTGGCTGGGGGTATACTCACAAGACTTGTGGGAGTTGTGAGGAGTGTTTACAAGGTGCGTGTGGTCCTACATTGTGTAGACGACGAGTAACGATTTCTCGTAGGCAAAGACCAGTATGTACTGCCTCACACGCGAAAGGTGGGTGTCTATGCACGATTTCGACGTCTTCTGATAAGTAGTTTTGAAAAGGTATGGTGTCAGCAACCTCCACCAAGGCTCTTTTGGATCGCATGCGGTCTGGGATGCTTCGTTCCTGTTCAAGATCCCAGCAGGAATCGCAGCAGAGAACGCAGCGCCCCTCATGTGCGGCGGCGCGACCGTATTTGAGGTGATGGAGACTTACAACATCCGCCCAACGGACCGTGTCGGTGTGGTGGGTATCGGTGGCCTGGGACACTTGGCGATCCAATTCCTCGCCAAGATGGGCGCCACTGTGGTCGTATTCTCCAGCACGGACTCGAAAAGGGATGAAGCGCTCCGCCTTGGAGCGAAGGAGTTTTATGCGACCAAGGGTGTCAAGAGATTCGAGATGGCGAGGTTGCATCATTTGCTGGTGACGACTAGCGTTCAGCCTGATTGGAGGCCGTGCGTATGCTTTGCCCTTTCATACAAGTCCTCACCCGTCTCGTGCAGATTCCTCAAAATCATGCGTCCGACAAGCAAGATTTATCCTCTGACTGTCGCCTCAGGCACGATGGATATCCCATTTATGGGCGTCGTAGGCCAGGGTCTTACGATTCAGGGCTCGAGCGTCGCGTCACGCGCTGTGCACCGCAAGATGCTCGAGTTTGCAGCAGAACATGGAATACGGCCGATTATTCAGCGCTTCCCGTTGACAAAGAGTGGGATTCAGGAGGGTATGGCGCATTTACGGGAGGGAAAGATGAGGTATCGAGGAGTTCTTGTTGCGCAGCGCGCGTTGTTGTAATAGACAGTGTATATTCGAGAGAGGAAACCGCGATTGATGCATCACGAATGGCTTGACTTGCACCTCCATGCTGACCCGTGTCCCCCGACTCCACATTCGGCTCGGAAGGCCGTTCTCAACAGCACTAAGCCATACAGACCTGCTCGAGAAATACCGAGCTCTCGTTACCGCGGGACATATCAAACACGATGAGGAGCAAGTCCGTGTTATTATGCAGGTACCCTACTCTACGCACTTTTGCTCGTTAACTGACACCACCTTCAGCTGAGAAGATTACAGAAAGAACTAGTCGACTATTCCCCCGCGTCGATAGCACCGCACCTCCTTGAAAGCCCCGAGACGTCTTCCTCCGCTTGGTACAAGTCCACGTCGGAAGACGACGAATCCGCAGATTCACGGGCTCTGGTTTCTCTCAAGAGCCACGCCGAGGAACTCGCAGCGCTGAACACGCCCAAGGTACTACCACCCTGCGTCCCAGAAAGACGCCCAGCTTGAAGCGAATGTCGCAGGGGATATTGTTAACCGGTCCCCCAGGCTCGGGAAAGAGCTTCCTCGTCGATCTGTGGCTAGCTTGTATCCCCACGCCGTATAAAACGAGGAAGCATTACAGTCAACTCGTGCTGGAGATTTATCGTGGGGTATGGGAGGAGACGCAACGGAGGATGTCGTCGGATTCGACGAACAGTCGCGATTTGGGAGAGAGCGCTCCGTGGAACGCGAGTGTTCGCGATCAGTGGCGCGACCTCCTCAAAAGCGGCAATCTGCCCCTCCTTTGGCGAAGCCGCGCTCGTACTACAGCCCTCTCGCGGCCTACAATCGCATTCTCCGTCGCCCGTCGCCTCGTGCTCCGGCATTGGCTGCTCGTATTCGACGAGATCCAGCTGCTGGACATTTCCAGCGCGACCCTCCTTGCGGATGTCTTGTCGTGGTATTGGAGGATGGGCGGTGTCATCGTCGGGACGTCCAACAAAGTTCCGGATGAGATATACAAGCATGGGGTTCAACGGGAGCGCCTTGAGCCGTTTGTGGAGGCGCTTAAAGTGCGATGCCCGGTGCTGAGTATGCGCTCGGAACATGATTGGAGGCGGCAGGACCATCGGCAGGAAGGTCGGACGTGGTTGTTGCACAGCGACGAGGGACGTTTTGTACCGCTTTTGAAAAGCTTTACTAGCGGCGAGGCAGGTGAGTAGCGTTTCTTTCGATACACGCAATCTAACATTCATTTCCAGAACAGATGGCAAGAAATCTGCATGTCTTTGGTCGACATTTACAAGTCCCGTGGTCCTCAGGCGGAGTGGCCCAATTCACCTTTGCAGAACTGTGCGATGCATCTCTTGGCCCTGCAGATTACTTCACACTGGCGGCGCACTTTCACACCATCGGCATCTCCAACATCCCCGTCTTGCCGCTCTCCGCGAAGAACCAAGCCAGGCGATTCATCTCTCTCATAGACGCACTATACGAAGCCCGATGTCGGGTCGTTTGTTTGGCTGAGACCAAGCCGGAGGAGTTGTTCTTCCCTGATGCTCAGGCGTCGCTGCCCGAGGAAGATGTCGACGCTATGATGATGGCAGAGTCGATTAGCGAGGGCAGGGAGGGATACCGCCCCAATTTTTCTGCTTATGATAGTCCTGGGATGGCAGGGCGGATGGAAGTAAAGCCTCTGGCCTTGGATACGTTGTCCATTTTTTCGGGTGGGTCTGCTCTTCTAGTTTACATTTCAGCTCATGTGCGTCAACGTAGGTCAGGAAGAGCAGTTTGCGTTCAAGCGCGCGCTTTCGAGGCTTATTGAGATGACGAGTCCTGCGTATATCCAAGGCGCGCGGTGGACGCCACTTTCTGACGGGGAACGTGCCTGGGAGAAGAATGTGACGCAGACAAGGGAGTCGGTTGGCCACGACGAGTTTGCGTCTGAAGAGACGTACCTCTCAGAGACGGGGATACGGAGACCTGCTGCGCCGCGGATCAAGGCTGACCACGTCTGGGGTGTGCGAGAGGATTGGGGGCCTGCGGCTGGGAAATGGGGGAAGGGTGCGGACACGAAGCCTTGAGTGTTCGAGTATTTACGATTATCTACACACTATTCGTCATAACTGAAGTAGAAACCATCTTCTACGAGATCCACTATACTGTCACCAAATATTCCATTCGTGAAGCTGCCTGCGAGCCGATCAACTGGTGGGATCACCAATTGTTCCAAGTACGCCACTTGTTGTGGTCGTGCAGCTGGGTCCTCCCACCAGCGCGATCTGACCATCCGCTCAAGACGGCGTGCGGAGAACTCGTATGCTCCGAATCCCGAGACGATGAGATGCCGCAGTCGGGGTGCCAACGGAGGTGCATCCGTGTCCTTGTGGTACGTCAGCTGGTCTAGCAGTGGATCATCCACGGCGTCTGAGCAACCATGGAGCGTCAGCTCGGTCGTCTCTGGCGCGAGCCGGAGAAGTGAAGCCAGCTCGCTCGACGTGATTGAAGCGTGCTGTAGTTTGATGTTTCGGAGATGGGGAGATCTGCTCTGGAAGGCGGATAGTTCGGCCGTGGGCCAGAGGACGCTTGGTGTTGGGTCGAAGGTGAGGGCGAGGGTGTGGAGTGCTGGGAGGGCGAGTGGGGCGAAGAAGGGGGAGACGAGCCCGACGTCGTCGTTCCCCAGCTCAAAGGATATATGGAGGACGGCGAGCGACGGCAGGGTTGTTATGACTGGAGGGGAGGCTGGCATGGGCTCGTCCCACTCGCTTGTTGTGAGGTCCGCGGAGACGAGGCGCGTGCATTGGAGGATGGTGGCGAGGCATGCGGAAGGGGAAAAGTAGGTTAGTTTGAGGGAGGTGAGCTGTGTCCAGGGTAGGAGGAGCAGTCGGGGGTTGTACGTCCGCGAGCCGTGGAGAAAGAGGGATACATTCTGCAGCTTTGGTGCAGAAGAGAATGTCCCAAGGGGAGCGACACGGCCGTATGTGTCATATTCGGCATCGAGGCTCTCGAGGATCGGAAAGGACCCTTCGGGTAAATCTGTGAGCAGTTTGAATGAGTTGACGTCCATGCTGAGGTGCTTCCAGCGTGAAATGGTGGCTGAGATAGCGTGAAAGACGTGTTTGGCTATCTCCATGAGGTTGATTTTATCGACTGCATGCTGGGCGTGCTGTTTGAAGGAGATTGAGACTGGCAATGGAGCGGAACGCGCTAGCAGCGCCGCCAGTGTCTTTGCATAAGTCTCCGCCACCGTGTTTCCCGTCAAGTGCACGTCCATGACGCCTTGATTCCATAGCTTTGGCGTGCTATTGATTATCCGTCTCCAGTAGGGACAGACATGTGAGAGACGGAGTGGAACGTCTCCTTGGTCCAAGATCGAGTAGGCAAAGATCTCGACGAGGAGTTCTGTTGGGAGCTTGCCCATGGGGAGGATGGACCATTGCAGGCGCGCCAATGTAGCGCGCTGCGTCTCGAGTGTACGAGTGAGGGCGTCAATCTGCGTTTGAATGGAGAGCATTTTGGCCTCTGTGGCCGCGATCAGGCATTTTATTTCGCCATTCGAGGGATGCGGCATGGTTGGAAAGAGTCGCGACGGTCTAGTACGTGATCTGAACGAGTGTCTTGAGATTCACGCAACTACAGGAGAGGCTGTATCGAGCCTACGACGGTCGACCTTTGTGTGCTTTGGGTGATCGCCGCGGCGATCAATTTTCTGGGTAATTCAATTTCTCTAAGAAGACATCGTCCTGCGTTCTAATTTACAGTGTCTGGAACGCATACTTGGAGTTTCCTGTCCTTCGTTCCACACAATTCAAGGAGGGGAGCTCGTATTTTGACCCAGTGACAGTAGATCGAGAGGCCGTAGGCCGTGGGCCTGGGCGACATGAGTGATTCTAATTCTTTCGTGGGACATTCTGAACGCACGAACTGTCGTTGTCAGACTGAGATTCATGCACTTACCTTTCGACACTCCACCAGTCGAACCCAGAGAGGATCGGTGTGTTATGGTTCCGCAGCTGCTTCTGCGAGTTCTTCACCAGACGGCCATCCCATTCTCGGAGAAAAAACGCCCATAGATTCACCAGAGTGGAACGGGCGGAGGAGGAGAAGCGACAGTGAGAACTTGGTGTCACCTGCCGCGCGGTCAGGTGCGTATATTTAAATTCGACCGAAAATGGGAAATACAAGTTCCCTCTTCGGTCCTGCGTGAGACGCGAATGCAGGTCGAGGAGAGGGTGGTTGTGGTTGAGGAAAGAGGTAAAGCCATGCTCGTGATTGGCTCACCCCGGACTGATCGGTTTACAAATTCCGATTTGTTCCATCCCATTCCTTTTCTTTCGACCATGTCTTTCTCCCTCCTTCGCGCATCTGTCGCCAGGACCGCTGCCCGGTCTGCTGCCCCTCGCGCAGCCTCCAGGGCACTCCCTCGTGCGGCCTTCCGCAAATATTCTACGCCCCCGCCAGCCTCGGAAGCGCCAAAATCCAGCAACACCGGCCTCCTCATTGGTGTGGCTGGCGCCATCCTCGTTGGCGGTGGCTACTTCTTCTTCAGCTCCAGCTCGGACGCTACCGACGCCAAGAGCCCCATCAAGGCTAAGATCAACTTTGTTCCTACCCAGGAAGACTATCAAAAGGTAGATAAGGCCTCCTTTGCGCTCTCTGCTTGTTATAACACCGGTGTAGGTCTACAACAAAATTGCTGAGCTTCTTGACGAGGCTGGAGACTACGACGGTACGCAAAAACCACTTGAAAGACGCGACATTGCTAAATATTCAATAGACGGTTCGTATGGCCCTGTAATCCTGCGGCTGGCGTGGCACTCGTCGGGCACGTACGACGTTGAGACCAAGACTGGTGGAAGGTGCTCCTCGCGTCGTTTCATTGGCTTTTCAATTCTAAGTCGGTTCCACAGCAACTACGCTACTATGCGCTTCGAGCCCGAGTCGCTCCACGGCGCCAACGCTGGTCTTGACCTCGCCCGCGGTGTTATGGAGAAAATCAAGGTTCAGTTCCCTTGGATTTCCTACGGCGACTTGTGGACTCTTGGTGGTGTTGCGGCCGTCCAGGTGCATCATCAGGTTCTAGGCTCACAATTCTAGCCAGTGCTGACTAGCGTTGTTCACAGGAAATGGCTGGTCCCAAGATCCCCTGGAGGGCCGGACGCGTTGACGGCTATGCGGAACAAGCTACTCCCGATGGCCGTCTCCCCGATGCCACTCAGGGTGCTGCCCACCTGCGCGCTGTGAGTCCAGGAGGGCTGTTGAGCGAGGCACATCACTCACTTCCTGTAGATCTTCGGCCGCATGGGCTTCAACGACCAGGAAATCGTCGCGCTCTCTGGTGCCCATGCTCTTGGCCGCTGCCACGCTAACCGGTAGGCTTGCCTTGCTCTGTGCTTGGATCTTGAAACCACGTTTTTCAAGCTCCGGATTCGAAGGCCCCTGGACTTTCTCGCCCACCACCCTGACGAACGACTACTTCAAGCTCCTCTTCTCCGAGAGCTGGGTCTGGAAGAAGTGGACTGGCCCCAAGCAGCTCGAGGACAAGAAGACCAAGACGCTCATGATGCTGCCGTGCGTTTTGTCGCTCGCTCCCTTGATGTTGCTTTTCTGACTATTTGTTCAGCACCGACTACGTTATCATCCAGGACAAGAGCTTCAAGAAGTTCGCCAAGGCGTACTCTGACGATAACGAGCTCTTCTTCAAGGAGTAAGTCGGCCTGACTCGCTCTTGTGCCGTGGGAGGCTGATATGGGTGTAGCTTCGCCGCTGTCGTCGCCAAGCTCTTCGAACTCGGTGTCCCTCAGTTTAGCTCGCCTGAGCCTTGGGTCATGAAGACCCTTGATGAGCAGAAGTAGGGGGTCGAAACAAACAGAACGCTAGATGAGTGAATCTAGATCTAGACGACGCGCTAGATTTTTAGAGCGCAAATTGTTCCTGCTAGAACTTACACTACTGAATGGTCCCGGTATTACAGTCAAATTGAATTGTGTTGTGCGGTATCCGCAAGGTCTCTACCCGAGTTGTGAGGATGAGGACCTCAGGATGCCGGACCGCGAGAGACTCTGAGAGTTCTTCACCCTTTGGGAACAAGGGCGCGGCTGTTTATATACCACCATCTTCCTACACGAGTGATTAGTATCGTTTCTTGCGGTCTCATGGGCTGGGTGATGGCGGCCCGCGCCGCGAATCACCTTCCTTCCTGATGCAATCCCCCGTGCCTGAAATTTGAAACTTGAAGCAGAAATGCAATCTGTATAAAGACATCGGTCTGTAGCATGGCGTTCACCATGGCCAGGTGAGTTGCCTCGCACCAGAAAGAGCTTGTTTTCATTCGAAACAGCTCGCTCCTTCTTCCTCTCTACATCAGCACCGCGTCGGCGGTCATCTTACTGTCCACCCTTGGCCTCAAACTACGCGTCAAATCATCCTCCGAGCACGCGTCTGGAACGCATTCGCATGGCGGACGAACCATCTTCGCGTTTAAAGTGGCGAGACTCGTTGGGTGCCTCGTTTTGCTGAGCTTGTCGGTCGTGGTGGGCGAGAAGAGTGAGGGACTCGCGAGCACTCGTCGGGCAGGGTTATGTGCCACCTATGTGCGTGTTTTGACTGTGAATAGCGTTTGAATATTGAACTGGTGCAAAATAGCTCTACGCCTCTGCCCTTGCTATCGTGTCTGTCGCGAGCGGGAGCAGAGTTGTTGTACCCCAACTCAACACAGTTCTGTTCTCCACCTTCGCGGTCTACGTTTACCGCGATGTATTTCCTCTGGCCACTTTCACGCTCGTTCCGAAGGACTTGGCCCAAGGCCCTCTCCTATGGGCCCAAGTCGGCATTCTGTTCGTCGTTGCAGTGGTCATCCCTCTCTTGATACCCCGTGAATATATACCCGTGGACCCCAAGGTATTCAACCCGTTTTACTCGCATCGAAAAGCAATTAACCCGAGCCCAGAATCCAATGCCCCAAGTTAATCCCGAGCAGACGGCGTCAATCCTGTCCCTGGCACTCTACACCTTCCTGGACACCATCATCTTCCGCGCGTACCGCGTTCCCCACCTCGAATTCGATCAGTTACCACCCCTACCCGACTACGACTCTGTAGAGAATCTCAAGCCGCGCGCCTTCCCGCACATGGATGTATTCGCGGGCAAGAAGCGGCACGTTCTGGTCGGTCTCATCTGGGTCTTCCGTTGGAAGCTGGCTGCTATGGTAGTCGTGCTGGTGATCTTGCCGCTTTCGACGTTCATACCTCCGATTGCGCTCAACCGGTTGCTCAAGTACGCTCGTTTGGTGCTACCTCGAAATATGTGACCATTTTCATCAGCTATCTCGAAAATCCAGCCGAGGAATCGACCATGAAGCCTTGGTTTTGGATTCTCCTGCTATTCATGGGACAGGTGACCATTGCCCTGTCTTTCCAGCGGTATCTGTTCCTTATAGTAAGGACGCTCGGTCTTGTCTCGTCACCTAGACTGAGGTATTTGTCAGACGAGGCTCACCAACAATGTCACTGCGATCATCTCTCAACTTGTTTTCGAGCATGCCTTGCGTATACGTGTCAAGGCAGAGACGGCGGGCGATAATGCCAAGACGGCCAATCTGCAAGGCCAAATGACGAACCTTCTGACGACTGATTTGGCGGTGAGGCCTCGACTCGTGCACGGTACCTGTTGTCTGATTCAGTCCAGAACATCATCAATGCTAAAGAAGTCCTGTTGCTGTTCACGTTCATTCCGCTACAAGTCATCTTTTCTATCGTGTTTCTTTATCAAATTTTCGGCCTGAGCTCGTTTGTGGGCACGGGGTGCGGTTTTTCTTGTCGAGACCTCTACTGGGTGCTCAATTTGAATCAAGAATCACGATCGCTATGCTTCCCTTGCCCGGTTACATCGCCAAATGGCAGCAAAGTAAGAGATCAAGTACGCTGGCGATCCCGTGTGCTCACGTTACACTAGCTGTACAGAAGCAGACGATGCAGAAAATTGACGCCAGGGTGCAGACGGTTACTGAAAGTGAGTTCCGCCTCACATACAGGGAAATCACATTTATCGATCATCGTCAGCGGTGAACGTCCTTCGCATGATCAAGTGAGTCGTTGTCCAAGCGTTTCTGGTCATCGCTCGCTGACTTTCGTTTTCAGGATGTTGGGATGGGAAATGAAAACGGAGGAGAGGATCGCGAGTAAGCGGGAGGAGGAGCTGACTTGGATCTGGAGGCGGAGATTGCTGGAAATATCCACCAGAGCTTTCAAGTATGTGGTTGCTGATCCCTTTGATTTGAGCTAACCTCCCTCTTTGATAGCAATGCGTTGGTGCCTTCGCTCACTATGCTTGCATCATTTGGTGCGTATTCGTCTCAGCTTCCGCAATCTGGAGCTGACGTCGAGATTATCAGCCACTTAGTACGTTGCCAAGCCGTGTCAGGTTGATGGTCAAAACCCATCTTTCTTCTGCAGTGTGAGCTTGGGAACTTTATCACAACTCTGCGGCGCTGAAATTCATTCAGACTGTTATCGCAAAACAAGAGCTCAGCGCGTCCAAGGTCTTTGCATCTATGGCAGTTTTCGACATGCTGCGGTTTCAGCTAGGGAATGGGTTCTTCTACGTATCCAGCGCAGTGAGCATTGGCATTGCACCTTGCTTTACCACTTTGCTTAGTCACTCGTTTGCAGATCAATGGCAAAGTCTCTTTGGATCGATTGGATGAGTTCCTTCACAATGTGAGCTGACCATTGTCGTATTCGACAGCTGATCCATTATCTCTCAGACCGAGCTCCTCGACTCGTTCTCCTCACAGAACACATCCGAAGTCCTCCCTGTTGATGAATCAGCCTCGGATGTGGTCGGTTTCAGAGATGCCACTTTCGCGTGGTCCAATGATGAGGCAGATGGCAGTCTCACGCCCTCGAGCCGCCGATTCCTTCTCAAGATTGAAGGCGAGCTGTTATTCAAGCCGGATTGCGTCAATCTTGTCGTCGGACCCACGGGATCAGTGAGTTGGAACCTGACCTTGTAACCCGTCTCTGAAGTGCGCAGGGCAAAACCTCTCTTCTGATGGCTCTTCTCGGCGCGTTTCCACCGTGAATCCTGGGGTCATTGAAAGCTCACATGCTTTACAGGCGAAATGCACTTTATACCGTCCTCGCCGAGCTCGTGGTATAATCTTCCTCGGGGAGAAGGTGTTGCCTATGCCGCTCAGGAGAGTTGGGTCCAGAATGATACCATCCGGAATAATATCATCTTTACCTCGCCCGTGAACGAGGAACGGTACAAGAAAGTCTTGTATCAGTGCTGTCTAGAACGTGATCTGGTGGCTACCGATCAGTCTCCTGTGTAGCTCAAGACCGCTGATGGATCTCTGCAGGATCTGTTCGATGCTGGGGATCAGACTGAGGTCGGCGAAAAGGTTGTGTCATCAGCATGAGCGACTTTCGTGTATCCTGACGCTTTAAAGGGTCTGACTTTGTCAGGTGGTCAAAAAGGTGGGTTGCAGCCCCTCCTTAACCAGATGAGATTTTCATGTCTTGATAGCGCGCGTTACGTTGGCTCGAGCGATATACTCTGATGCTAAAATCATTCTTCTGGACGACATTCTCGCTGCTTTGGATGTTCATACAGCCAAGTGGATTGTCGAGTGCGTACGACCCCTTTTTTTTCTTGAGGGTGCTTTCTGACCCAAGATCGCAGCAAATGCCTTCGTGGAGACCTAATCAAGGGTCGGACGGTGATCTTGGTCACCCACAACGTCGTCCTTGCCAGCGAGACGGCCGGATTCGTTGTATCCTTATCAAACGATGGTCGCATTCTCAGCCAAGGATCCATCTCCGATGCGCTGGCCAAGGACGAAAATCTGGCCAAGGAGGTGCAAAAGGACCAGGAGATTCTTGAGAAGGCAGAGGAAGAGATTGATTCTCCGCCGCTTGATCAAGTGGAGAAGAAGGACGGTCAGGGCAAGCTCATTGTAGCGGAGGAAATTGAGATTGGACGGGTCAGATGGACGGCGCTGAATCTCTTGTTCTCGGGAATGGGAGGACCGCTGTTTTTTGCTCTTTACCTTCTCTCCCAGATAGCACAAACTGCGGGGTTTGCGTTGCAGACGTGGTACTTGGGATTCTGGGCCAGGTATTTTGCGCATTTTCCCGGTGTTTTTCGTGGCTGACTTATGTTTCCTAGCCAATATGGTCAAGGGGTGCCAGTTCCAGTCTTCAAGTACGTTACAGAGACCTCCTTGGATGCATATTGACTGGGTATCTAGGCACCTTGGTAACTTGTGTACGCTCCCTTGACTTGCCACCCCGTTGCTGTTTTCAATGTTCTTTTAGCGGGCATTTTATTCGTTGCTGTCGCCATTGGAGTGTTTGCCGTTATTTTCTACGCTGTCGGAGCCTTCCGGGCGTCGCGAATCATTCACAAGAAGCTCGTTGATTCGATTTTGGGAACCACGTTCAGGTAATCTTCTTGTTCGTTTCGGGCTTGCTGGTATGAACGATTTCTAGATGGCTTGATGTCACTCCTGTGTCTCGTATCATTGCTCGCTGCACGGTCGATATGGGAGCCGTGGATAGTACTATCTCGGCCGGGTTCCGTACCGTGATAGGTCCATTTTTTGGCTCCTACGATGGCTGCATAGTTACCAGACTTTTCAGAGATGACCGTCGAGATGGTTATAAAGTTCTTCGCCATCATGATTTTCGCTCCACTTTTCTGGATCGGAGGTATCCTGTTTGGAGTGGTAGTGGGGATTTATGGTCAGATATACATGGGTGAGTCTGCAACGTCCTTTTCATCTACCTCTGCCGACCTTTCCTCAGCTTCGCAGCTCTCTGTAAAGCGTGAAATGAGCAACGCCAAAGCCCCCGTCATTGCGCAGTATGTTCCTCGCTCGGTCTCTGAGAAAGACAGACGCTTACTGGCACATAGCTTTGGCGCAACCGTGGCTGGCTTGGGTGAGTGTCATTGACAATGTGAAGGCCATTCTCGTTGACTCCAATAGCCTCGGTACGCGCGTATGGTGCTCAAGAGGCCTGGACCAAAATCTCCATGGAACGCATCAATCGTCTTTCTAGGGCGACCTGCACGTTTATGGACCTGAGCCGATGGGTAAATATGCGCTCGAGTCCGTCTGTCTTTTTTTGGCTCGCCGTTTAAGTTACTTAATCTCATCTCGACAGCCATCCTTGGAGGACTTTTTGCTTCTTCATTGGCCGTGTATCTGGTCTATTTCCAGGACGCGCGACCTTTTAACACCGGGTTTACACTCAATCAGGCGCTCAGTTTCTCCAACCTCGTTCTATGGTGGGTGCAGACTTACAATGATTTCGAGGTCCAGGCCAGCAGGTAAGGTCGGTGGTGATGTGTAGGTGGATTCTAATCAACTCGCTTTAGCCTGGAACGTCTTCAGCAGTACATTGCCATCGAACAGGAGCCCAAGCCGACGAAAGATGGGGTCCCACCTGCCTATTGGCCTGCCAGCGGCAGCCTTAGCGTTCAGAAACTTTCAGCGCGGTATTCGGCTGATGGGCCTGAGGTGCTGCATGATGTTTCTTTTAATATCCAGAGTGGCGAGCGGGTCGGTGTCGTCGGTCGTACAGGATCGGGCAAGGTGCGTGGTTAACAGATGCTTCTTTCTTTGTGTCTTGACCTTTTCCACAGAGTTCTTTGACGTTGTCTCTCCTGAGATGCATCTTCACCGAAGGGGAGGTGTATTACGACAACATTCCTACGTCGACTCTGAACCTCGATGCACTGCGCTCCAATATCACCATCATTCCTCAAGTCGTAAGCACGCCGTCCTGGATTCACTCCATCTCGTTGACCCGATTCACAGCCCGAATTGCTCGTGGGGACCCTCCGCTCGAACTTGGATCCGTTTGACCAGTTTGATGACGCGACGCTGAACGACGCCTTGCGCGCTGCAGGGCTCTCGGCGCTCCAGGACGAGATGGAGGAAGGAAAGCTTACCTTGGACAGCGAGATTTCGGGCGGGGGAGGCAATCTTTCGGTTGGGCAAAGGCAGATCATCGCTTTGGGTGAGTGGTCCTGGTCTTGATTGAGTGGGTGTCGATTGCTGAGGATTGTAGCCCGGGCAATCGTCCGGGGCAGCAAACTTATGATCTTGGACGAGGCGACTTCGGCCATTGATTACAAGACAGATGCGGTCATCCAAAAGTCTCTGCGCGAGCTGCCGAGTGATACGACGCTCTTCACCGTGGCGCATCGGCTGCAGACGATCATGGATGCCGATAAGATCGTGAGTGTATGTTGATTGTGCTTGGATGAAGCTGATGTACTCCAGATGGTACTTGACGCGGGTCGTGTGGTGAGTCCATTTTGTGACTGCGAGAACAAGCTGACCTTTTCACTTAGGTCGAGTATGACGCGCCTAAAACGCTGCTCCAGAAGAAGGATGGGCTGCTGCGAGCGCTAGTGGACGAGTCGGGGGACAGGGAGGCGTTGTACAAGATGGCCCGGGCTTGAAGGATGAGACTTCAGATGCATATTCGCTTCCTTGTTCGATCTCGAATAACTATCCCAGACCCGGCCGTCACCGCACACCCCGTCAAAGCATCACCGGCAGGATACCTGGCCGTGTCAGCTGTCACTTCTTTGACCCGAGCCATCATGATGATCTGTTTTACCCTTGCTCATGTCCACAATGTTGCTGACATCGCTGCACTGAAACCTGGATGCTCTGCTTGGTAATGCAAGGGTATTTGGCGAACGCAAATCATACCGTTACCAAGCTTATAAACCCTGCTGAATCACCCGGCGCTGAACCACCAGTGATGAGCCATCCGGGGAGTCAACACCTTTAAAAAAGTCGAGGGTTTCTGCCATTCTCCCTCGTCCCCGCCGTCCAATGTTTCCCTCCAACTGCCTGTCTTTTTTGCTGCTTGTTGGGGTTACCCACGGTTCCTTCTGTGACCACAACATCCCACAATCCAACGCTCTTGTCACGGTGAAAGCCTTCGACACCGGGGCTCTGAACCTCGCCAACGAAACCCATGCTTTCTACGCCCCCGTCCTTCCGGGTCATGAAAGCATAGTCGCTTCCCCCACGCATGCCTTCCTCGTCGAGCACCAAGCAACTGGCAAACGGCTTATGTTTGATCTGGGCATGCGAGCGGACCCGGTGAATTTGGCACCGTCTCTTGCAGCCGGCTTCATTTCCGGAGCGTTCCAATTGAACCAGACCAAGGATATTTTGGAGCAGCTGCAAGATGGAGGGATTAGTCTGGCAAGCATTGATACTGTCATTTGGAGGTACGTTCGCTCAGTTATTTTGCTTTGGACCGAACGACTCACAAGTTTCTCAGTCATAGTCATTTTGACCACATTGTTCGTTCTGCCTCCTCTAGAAAAACGTTCCAAACTGACCATCTGCTTACAGGGCGATATGTCCAAGTTCCCCAACAGCACGAACCTTGTCATCGGACCGGGGACGGTCGTCTCGACTTATCCGGAGAATCCTGACGCCAGTCTGTTGGCGAGCGATTTTGCGTGCGTCTCAATGTGTCTTGTTTTCTTCTCCAAACTGACCATTTGTACAGCGGACACAACGTCACGGAGCTGAAATTTACCGACACAAAATTGGTCTTCAGTGGCCTCAAGGCCTTGGACTATTTCCGCGACGGAAGCTTCTATCTGCTCGATACACCTGGCGTGAGTGCTCGCTCCATCTCGTGCATTAAATCTTTGCTGATGTACAACGTAGCATCTGTCGGGACATATCACTGCCCTCGCTCGCGTCACCCCGACCACTTTCGTCGCGCTCACTGCGGACACCGTGGTACACGCCGGTCAAGCCCGCCCGCGCCCCGCATTTCAGAAAAACTTCCCATGCCCGGCACATCTCGTTCAAGAGCTCAAGTCGTCCGTTTCCACCGACTACTTCTGGTCGCCCGAGTCCCAGGTCGGCGCTTTCGATATCAAGTCGCGCGCCCAACAGATGCTCTCCATCTCGGACCTTCCGGACGCGTTCTACGAGTCTCCCGCAATCGCTGAGGTCTCGCTCGATAAAATCGCAACGTTTGACGCGGATCCGGACATTTTGGTGGTGCTTTCGCATGATCAGAGCGTGAGGGATATACTGCCGAAGTTCCCCAAGTCTCTGAATGACTGGAAGGCGTCGGGGCTCAAGGAGAAGACGGTTTGGAATTTTGCCGACCCGTCTAACCCGGCGTGGGTCTTTAGTGCTAATTGAACCATGTATCAGCGGCTGTGCACCTGTGCTTCTGAATATTTTAGTAGCCTTGTGACAATTCAAAAGTGGCGACGCCGCGCTCAGCGCTTCGGTTTTGGCATATCCCGGATGAACGCTTCAATGAACAACGCTTCCGTTAGAAAGCATTGACAGGCATTGGTCCTTCTTGTACGTGTGCAGAAAACGGACATGGAATACTTGGCGGTGGTCCAACAGAGCCACTTCTGACGAAATATCGAAAAGAAATACATCAATCCTCTGCAGCCAGAACGGCTCTATATCTCACACTCCCCTCCCTAAGCCTCGCCATGCCCTCCTCCACCCCAGCTTTCGTAAACGGGAACAGTTCAACCACAGACTCAATCTTGTTGCGGACAACAAAATCAAGCATACGGAGTGTCACACCGCGCGTGGAGCCCACAGAGCCTTGGATGTTGATCCCACGCGCGATGAGTGGGAGGCTAGGGATGGAGAGGTTTTCGGGAGACACGGTGAGTGGGTAGATCGTTCCGCGCCGTTTTACTACGTCCAGATATCTGGCCAAGAGCTTACGGGGAGGTGACTGGAGGACGATGAGTTACGCACGGTTTCCAGTTGGGCAGGAAGCTGGTCGTGACGATGAGGTGGTCTACTGGCGCGACGTCAAAGCAATCGACGCCCTTGGTGATGTAGAATTCCGAGGCGCCGAAATTGAGGGCATCCTCCCGTTTAGACTCGGTGCCCGAAAACACAACGACGTTGCAGCCCATCTTGGCCAGGAACAAGATGGCCAGATGCCCGAGGCCGCCGACACCAACGACGCCAATGCGGTCTGTGGGCCGAATATTGTATGTTTCGATTACCTCAAACACCGTGGCTCCGCCACACATGAGAGGCGCAGCGTGCTCTGGTTTGATTTCGGGTGGAATTTTGTACAGGCAAGACTCGTCCCATATGGCGCGCGATCCGAAGGAGCCTTGATGGTGGTTCGCAGTCCCGTATTCCTGCTTGTTCAGGCAGTACTGGTCTTGTCCTGGAGAGGGGATTCGGACGCCAACACGAAGAAACATGCTCACTTACCACGCAAGCACAACTCGCATCTGCCGCATGTCTTGTGGTAGAAACCCCAGCCGACGAGGTGTCCGAGCTCTACTTCCGTGACGTTCTCGCCCTTATGCTCGACGATACCGACGCCTTCGTGCCCCAGGACCATATCGAGGTGTTTGTAGTGCTCGTCCGTACCACAGATCCCCGAGTGTGTTATTTTGATCTGTACTTGAGTCCCTGTGGGCGAAGGAAGACTCGTCGTGGCTTCAACAATGCCGTCGTTCGCGGAGCCCTTGAAGACGGTGAATGCGACACTCATGACGTCCAGAGACAAGCGTCACGAGCCCACGTGATCGTGGCATCAAAAGTTAACGTTGACGCGCGTGTTCGTAGCTATCCCCGCAGTGACCTTGATCCGGTTCTCATCACTGCGCCATCTTCTCCTCAACCACTCGAGTTTATACATATGCAGCCCCATCGCTGTTCACCTGTGGGTACCACGGAGTATCAGCGTCGTCTCTCTACCAATGGATGAGTGAGCCCCACCTGCCGCGCACTCCAGCGGACGTACACTTAGCCAGGTTCACCTGGCATGTTCCCATGGCTCCTTGGCCGAGTTGTAGCAAGCTCCTGCAACTCAGCCCCCTCTCCTGCAGAGGTGATGGGTTCGAATCCCTAAGGATGCACAATTCTGGGAGGTCCTCAAGAGACCTCTCAAGAAAGAAGACTTCAAGAAAGAAGACCTGAAGAAGAAGAACTCAAGAGGAAGAAAGAAGATGTGAAGACAGAAGACCTGAAGAATGAAGAGAGGTCCTCAAGAGACCTCTCAAAAGAATCCAAAGACGCTCCAAGAACGGGTAGTTCAAAGGTAAAGTATAAAGGTAAGTCGTTTCTTTTGCCACTTTTTTTGAATTCCATTGAATACGCGGCCATAGATACACGCATCTCTCCCCTCATCTACCCTGCACTCTCCCGAAAGCTCACAGTGCACAACTCGCAGTGCGACGCAGTCTCACGGAAATAGATACTTGTCGGACGTGTATAGAGCGGTTTGAAGTCATCTTGTGTGAAAACCGGACATGCATGGGTTCAGAATGCAGCCCCGATTCTTGGAATCCTTGATGGCTATAGAAAAAATCGGGAGAATGTGTTCCGTTGCGAACAAACAGGTTGTGGGTGCAGCGCTCCGCTCGAAAGGAAAATGAAGTTCATAGGATAGACTACAAATACATGATCAAGAGCCCACGCTCAATGTCCAGCGTTTAAAGGTCGATTTTGCCGCTACATGCGATCCCAGCACAAGCCTTAATCCATCTCTGGAGAGGTCATTCAACCCGGCAAGCGTCACAGCATCAGGTTCGAGACCTTTCAAGTTGATGAACGCTACGGAGGTGAGAGCGCTGGGCCCGACCGTCCGGCGACGAGACTGGAGCATTTTGAGGAATAGGGGGTAATCAACAGGGATGTTCCTAGACAATGATCCGAAAGAGATTTCGGTGAGGTGGGGCAAAACTGGGTGATCCCCCCGGTCGAGCATGGTTAAATGCCCGTCCAGTCCTGCAACAGCTCTAGAACCCTTGAAACCGTAGATAATGGTAAGACTGGTGAAGAAGGCATATTTCTCGAGGATTTCTGCCGTCGTAGGGGCATGCGGTAACCCTTCAACGCAGAGCCGGTATGGAGTGCATGAGGAACGGAGGAGGAAGGCATCCAAAGTGGTAATGAGGGATCCAGGTTCTTTGATCCAGACACCTAATTCAGCCAGCTTCGGAGCCCGAAGGTAGTTCAAGGCCTCCACACGAGTGACATGAAGACGTTCCAAATGCGGCAGAGTGATCGTCAGACTGCTGGGCACTGGCCAGACAGCGGCATTATCGCAAAGGACCACCAACCGCGCCTCGACAAGGTTCGGCGCCATTTGCAGAATACGCTGGTGGGTCTCCCATGGCCCAATCAATCGGTACGTCGTAAGCTGGTGTGAAGGGAAAGGGACAGGGATAAAGCGTACGCCGGGCCCACGCGGCTGGATGCTAACATCCCGCAACGACGGCGCCGTTTCAAAACATTTGATGGAATCAACCCCAACTTGACTTTCTGCCTTGTCCCAGTCAAGGATCAACTTGCGGAGTGAAGGGAGGCGGCCGCGAAGCGTGCCCAAGAGGGGAACGAGAGCTGTAGTCAACTGCATATTGAGCACTTCCCACTGAGCCGAGTGCTCTGACAAGAACTGGAAGAGCTCGAGTTGAGAGGAGGAATCGACATTCTCGGACCCGTGGAAGCAGATTTTGAGCGATCTCCGGGCTCGTTCGACCTGAGTTCGGATCATGGCAAGCTGTGGAACCCCGGCGACGCCGTAGATGGCTTTGATGGTTGACCATAACGAAGGCGTAGAGACAGCGACTTGTCTCCAGCGCGAACAAATTCGTGCAAGAATCCATGGGCTCCGCTCCACGCTGGACGCGTCCCCGCGCTTTTGCCTAGATGGCAAACTCCACGAAAATATTTCGGCAAGCAGTTCGAAAGGCATCCGCCTGAGAGGGGAAAGGACGGAAACGTTGTCGGAGTGATACTTGAAGAGCTTGGCACGCTTTGCTTTCAGATGCTCCAGTCGATCCTCGAGCGCGAGTATCTCGTCATCTAGGCTCGTCAAACGAACGCTCGTTCTTGATATAAGGTCCCGGGCGAAAGCCACCTCTGCACTGTTCGGAACCTCGTTCGTCGTGGCGAGCTGTTGGCACCGCATGAGGGTCCACGGAGTTGCACCAGGAACAATTGAATCCAAGTCCGAGCCTGCTGGGTTACACACTGTAGAACCGCACGCAGAGCAAGTGGAGAGAGACATCTGAGGGTAGATGAGTAAGTACTGCCCTCGAAGCGGTCAAGGTAATCACTTGCGAAGAACAAGGTGCCAGTGAGTTGAGACAGGAGGGACTGTGCCACTCGATCGCGCGCGTGGAGCGACTTGGAAGAACTCGGCGGTAATCTCACGCGACGCAGAGAGGGCGGGGTCGGAAGTAGGGATGTCGGTGGACGCGTTGCAGATGAGTGTTTGTCACGGTCAGAAGGACGCGTCGAATGATGCCGCATCAAACTGAACTAAATAAGCAGACGGCGGGCAGCAAGTACTTTTGGAATCATCTATATATACTGAGCGAGAATGAGGATAATGCTACAAATGCGGTATCGAGAATCTAATATCTATCTAAATTGTCTAAATGAGTTGAGTCGGGGTGGTGGATAGCAAACGATAGCAAGGCAAGGTCAAATTCACAAATCATCGAATCGCAGGCGTGCTCATCGAGCGGTCACCCAGAGGAGGCCGCCTCTGGTGCCGCTCAGCCTCCTCATACGACGGCAGTCCCTGCATACTCGACAACGGCGGAACCCCACCGATGAATCCACGTGCTGCAACACCGTAGTCGGGCACGGACGTATAGGCCCGCTGAAGTAGAGCCGGATCGCTCCCAGGGAGTGCCACAGACCGGTTACCAGCACTCCTCGCATGCTGCTGCTGCTGCTGCTGCTGCGAGCTCGAGAGCGAATTCGTCAAAGAAGATAACGACGTATGTGACGTCGACCGACTCGGTGAGAGCCAATGCGGATGCGCAAGCGACGTAAACGGCTTCATCGACGCATTGAACACTCCGTGCAAATTACGGCTCGCATTGCCTCTGTGCACGTATGTCTCGTTTGGCCCAGCCACAGGAATCGCCGGGATGGCTCCCTCTTGATGATGCCGCTCGGGACTCGACGCGCGACTGCCGCGCCGGCTTGGCCGATTGCTCGAAGGCCTACTCTGCCCCTGACTGTTGGGTTCCGAATCCGAATTCGAGGCCGAAGTCGAAGCATGCGGCTGTTCACGGGCTGAAGGCCGCCATGACTCGGCGGACGTCGACAGCCCCTGCATCGATAAAAGGAGCTCCGAGTTGACCCAATCCAACGGCGTACTGTCTCCCGAGCCAGGCGCATGAGGCAAATGCGACATCATGTGCGAATCAAGTGGCGAAGCCTGACCCGAGGGCGTCAACAATGCCGGGGTCATGGCAGGCGGCGTCGTGCTGGTGCTCAGGCTCATCCACGGATTAGTCACCCGCACCGTCGCAGCCTCCGGGAGATACATGTTCGCGATTCGGTCTCGCACATGCGATTTGTAGCTCGGCAGCTCGACTTCCTCCTCCTCTTCCGGCGGGACTTCCGAGCCACCAATCAACAGCCGCCTCGTCGCTGAGGTATGTGCACGCGCCTCTTTGAGCAGCCGCTGGTCGAGAAGATGCAGCGGTAGCGAGCACCGCAACTCGGAGGTGTGTCCGTCCAAGTTCATGATGAGAATGCTCCACCTTATCCGATGCGACACGTTGATAGGGTCAAGCGGGTGCGTCGGCGTGACGATGGATGGGATGTGGATGGAGATATAAGCGACGATATCGTCATCTCCTTGCTCCGCAAGCGGCGCTGGATCAGGAGGTCTCGACGAAGGGCCCGCTTCGGCATTCTCTGGAAACCTGGGAAGCGAAAAATAGCCACCTCCAGGATAAGTCGGTGACGTCGGCGATGTCGGATAACCAGGCGTGCTGGGAGTAGACGAATGCACTCCAGGTGTGGAAGGAGTCTTGTGATGCCGGGATCGATCAAGCACCTCCACCGCCTTGCCTCCGATAAACTCGTGCTTGACCGACACGACGGAGCGAGTGTAGTCCTGCGACGCCGACTTTGCCTGGATCTTGGTCGTCTCGTGGATGGAACTCGTCACACTGACCACCCCAACACCCTTGGAGAGCGGGCAGAATTTGACCAATGCGGTAAGCGTGTCGGTGGCGGCCCATGCTTTATGCGGAATCATGATGGAATACATGAGCTTGTCCGGCCAGGTGTTTTCGATTTCCAACGTCTGTTGGTATTCGAGCGCCTCGGAGGAGAAGGATCGCATGATAGTGACCGGGACCACTGCCTGGAGGTTGTGGTTGAGCCCAGGACGGACAGCATGGGCGCGTAGTTTGTATGCGACCGAGGCGCCACCCAGTGCATGCGTAGAGACGCTCGAAGGTAGCATACCGCCGATTTGCAGCTCTGGGGGATATATCAGCTTATAGCGCCAGTTCAAGGAGCAAGTTCTTCATACGGAATGGGAAAAAGTGACGCCCTGCTTTGAGTGTATGACTGTGTTTCTTCTCTCCTTCAAGGAAAGACCAATCGTGATTGCACACAATGTAAGTCGAGCCTCCGTTATTGATATGGATGCCATTCCTGTTCGAGGGCATTGTCAAAAAACGACGAGTTGTCGAACATGACGACGTACGCTTCATTTGATAGCGGGGGCAGACGCGCCTTGCCTCTAAACTGCAAAGTAATCTCCTTGATGGGCGTGCTTTCCGCGAGGTACAAGGCAACGTGGCCAGTCAGGCGCGCTGGTTCGACATCATTGCCCGTGCCTTTCAGACAGATAAACTCGTTGTCGAGGTGGACCTCGAGACACTACCAAGCGCATCAGAAAATCATAGGTTAGCATGAAAGAAACGAACGCACAGGACGCTCTTTCTCGAGCATGTCGAGGTCAAGACGAGGCTGGTTTGCCAGGAGATCCTCATCTTGTGTTATTTGTGGAAGGGTGACGGGAGACGATGGTCTAGTCAACGAGAAGGCCATATTGGGGCCGATCTTGTCTAGGGGGACAAGAAGAACAATAAAGCTGTCCTAGTCTTGACCCTTGAATGATTCAAAGCAGCAAGGCGTCTCGAGGGCCCCGAAATGGAGGGTGGTCGTTGACAATGGAGAGGAAGAAAAGAATCAAAAGATGGCCCATGAGCGCAACAAGATAGACCCGGACACAGGCTAATCCGAGTTGCCTTCTTTGATCGTCGATCGCCGGGTTTCACGGAACGGCTGATACCATGCCCGTCCACCCCTGTTCACCCAGAGCTCGCTTGACCTGTCTATACTTGCGCTGCAGATTTTGCTTCCGCCTGGCCTCGGTCTCGGCCACCCTGGTATTATTCAGCACTGCCCGAAGTAAAAAAAGTCGGGGCACATTGCACAATTTAAAAAGATAACGGCTATCGGAACGGAGCAGGTGGAGGCACGGAAGGGCACGGAAGGGCTCTATGCCTTGTACAAGGTATCCAAAAACGCCTCCGCCAGTTGGCCCACCATCGCCGGGCCCACAGCACTGGAATTACCCAGCCCTTAAAACATGTTAGGGACGAGATCGTAAAAGAAAATGATAGGAACCCACCGTAAACCGCCACCATAGTTCCCTTCCCAGACGGTTGCGTCTTTGCCTCCCTCACCGAATCCTTCAAATCCGCGATCAACATGTCCACCGCATCAACAGTGAGGCGCTGCACGGAACAGCATCAGCAAAAGTGAGATCTAAAACGCCGAGGTAACGCACCGTGCACGCAATGTGGACCGCCGACGGGTTGCTCAAAGCATTCAAATGCCACCCACGCTGCGACATCTTGTCCCCGACCTCCAGCACATTCACCTCAGCATTCTTGGACCCAAAAGCGACGACCGATGCCGGAGGGGACCCCAGAATGTAAAGCTCCGGAATGGAAGCTTCAATTGTATCCGCAATCCTCCGCGCACACGTCACAATCTGGCGACACGACTCGAGGTACCCACTTCAAAGGTGTTCATCAGTCAGGGAGAAAATAATGTTCAACAACTCGTACTTTGACCCCATATACTGCATGGCAGCCCACGTCCCTGCAATCAAGGCACCAGGTCGAGACCCAGACAAACTGGGACTGGCGTAGACCCCACCAACCCAATCGGGGTTCACGTAGTACTGATAGCGACGTAGTTGGGCGTCCCGGTACATTATCACTGACGAACCCTGCCACGTCCAAAATAAGCAGATGATCCACGGGAAGTTTCGGGACTCGGTACCTTCGGAGCGAACCCATACTACAACACGTCAATATAGCACAAGGCGCAGACAGCTGAGAACAACGCACCTTGTGGGTATCGCAGCTAATGGCTGTAACGCCCGGCACCCTGAAATCGAATGGGTGAACTTTGTACTTGCCATTCACGCCCTCGGATAATCCGGCCTTTTCGAGGAAGGGAACGATGAAGCTGCCCAAACAGCAGTCGACGTGAAGGCCGATACGGTGCTGGACCGCGAGTTTTCCCAAGGCCTCAATGTCGTCTTGACATCCGTCAGGGAAGTTTATGGTCGAGCCGACGAGCTGCGGGTGCTCAAGAAAAAAACCACACGGAGAGAAGGATAATGACGTACCATTATCGTGTTGGGATTTCTGGCGAGTGTGAGAAACGTGTGGCCATGCAGAGAGAATCACATTACATTGCGCGTTTGACGGCTCTCATATCAACTTTGCGAGTTATCGGGTCGACCGGGATGCTGTGGACCTTGATCTTCAGATATGCTGCGCCCTTGTCGAATGCCGCGTGGCCCGAAGCAGGCATAATCCTATATGCAATATTAGTCGCATACAATGGAGACGACAATTGAGACTTGCAGCTCAGGTTCCGTGATACCCTTCACAGCACGGGCCCAGTCCCGGTGCGTTTTGACAGACATGATAATGGACTCGGTGCCTCCGGAGGTCATGGTCCCCGCACCGTCCGGGTTGTTGTACAGTCTGAGCGTCATCGCGACAATCTCGGCTTCCATTTTGCGGATAGTGGGGAATACGTCGGGGTGGAGAGGATTCGAGACACAGTATTTGGCGTAGGCTGCGACGATGACGCGCTCCATGTCGTCTCCGCCGTCTGACAAGTTACTCAGTACAATCCACGACAAATGATTTGACAACGCACGGTATACGGCGCCAGAGAGCTTTCCTGCCTTCCAGGTGTTGGGCTTGCCCATTTCCTGGTCCATTTTCTCCATCTCGGCCAAAATCCACTCGGGTGTGTGGCCCTCAGCGGGAAGAGAAAGATGACGAGTAACATCGGCGCCTTTAGCCACCAGTGAGTTCTCAATGTCCAGCCTGGCCTTGTCCATCTCGGTTTTAACTTTCCTGCGAGCGGCGGGGAGGCGCAAGGCGAGCATGATGATGTACTGTGCAATCCATGTGTACAACTCGCGCGCTGTCGTGAAGAGACCTCTGGCGCGGAGATGACGCTGGACCTTGATGGAGTGCCTCAAGACGACATAGAAGAAGAGGAAGGTCTTGACAGTTTCGTAGGTCTTGGAAGAGAGGATCCTACGGCCAGACTCCATCGTTGAGGGAGAAGGAGACGCGCTTGAAAACGACCGTGACGCACATTGACACGTGTTTGCGCCATGATGACCAATTTTTCTTGCGAAACGTTCAACTGCGACTCGGACTGCTGGCTAGCCCAAAGCTGGTGCGGGCCAGTGGTATTTATTCGTCAACACGCTGCAACTTCAAAGTTGTGGAGCTCTCTAAAGTCTTTCGCCCTCGATTTGGAGTAGTTCGTTCTACGATGAATTCTTGATACGCAAGAACGCCTCATTCAAAGCTAGGTCTAGCTAGACGCAGCCAGCGACGTGTTCGACGACTTGTTTTACATATTCACAACGGGTACCTTCAATTTCATTGCTTGGATGTGGAATCTCGTCAGCATCCGACTCAACACTCGTACCGTTTGACCGAGTCACCGACGACCAACGAAATGTCACCACTGCCACTGACCAGGAATACGTGGACCTGTGCCACTCCGCACGAATCTGGTACTTCAGGAAAATCGTTTCTCGAATCCCGGGACTCTTCATGACGTTCCCCTACCAGAGGCGCTTTTCTCCTCAAAGCGCAAATTCCACTCGGCGCCAATCCTGTCAAGCGTAGTCCACGGGATATCCTGGACCAGTTCTTGCGTATGGACTTTTCGGCGGGCTGCTCGTCGCAGGCTTTGTGACGAGTCTCATGCAACGCGCTCAGAGACCGTGACGCAGATTGACACGTGTTTGCGCCATCGAGATACGATGACAATGCGTTGACCAACTTTGCCGCTTTCCTCCAGTCCGAGGCCAAACGTCCAACTGCGGGACACTGGCTAGCCAAAGCTGGTGCGGGTCAGTGGTAATTGTTCGTCAACACGCTGCAACTTCAAACTTGTGGAGCTCTGCAAAGTCTTTTGCCCTCGAATTGGAGTGGTTCGTTCTGGGATCAATTCTTGATACGCTCGTTCATAACTAGGCATACGCTATAGCTAGGCGCAGTCAGCGACGTCCTCGACGACTTGTTTTAACGCCTTGGAGTCAGATTTTATCGCTTATCAGATGTGGAATCTCGTCAGCATCAACACGATCTCGTCGTACCGCTTGGCCGACCACCGGAATGCCACCAGGAATGCGTGGCCTTGTGCCGAACCACACGACATTGATACTTAAAGAAGATCATTCGTCTTCCGTTTCATCATCATGGCCTCGACAACTCATCCCCGTACCTCCTCGAATCCCGAGGCTCTTCATGATGTTCCCCTACCAGAGGACGGAGTTCTTACAGGTAGAAGGCTTGCAGTGGTCTTCATTGCCATGATGTTGTCCATATTGCTGGTAGCACTTGACCAGACCATCCTTGCCACCGCTCTTCCCCGAATCGCGTCCGACTTTGACGCGTTTTCTCTTCAGGGATGGGTCTCTTCTGCCTACATCCTTTCGCAGACCGTCTTCATTCTCTTATACGGCCAATCGCTGCGCTTGTTCGCAGCAAAATACCTCATGCTGTCTTCCATCGCCATCTTCGAGGTCGGATCCCTCGTGTGCGGTGTCTCCAAGAATGTGGATCAACTCATTGCGGGGCGGACCGTTACGGGTGTGGGTGCTGCTGGAATTTGTGAGTCTGCTCTTCTCTTGTTGTCGCCATACTCGCTACTAAACTTGATCCTCCAGATGTCACAATGTTCCAAATCATTTCTCAAGTAACCCGGCTGGAGGATCGCCCGCGTCTGTTCGGTTTTTTCGGAGCTGTCTTTGGCCTCTCCTCCGTGATAGGCCCGCTCATCGGGGGCGCATTCACCGACCACGTAACATGGCGTTGGTGTTTTCTCATCAACTTGCCTGTGGGTTAGTGTCTTGAAAAAAAACCTAAAAAACCTGATAGACTTATACCCGCAGGTGGCGTATCTCTCGTCGCGGTCACTTTTCTCCTCAAAGCGCAAACTCCACTCGGCGCCGATCCTGCCAAGCGCCGTCCACGGGATATCCTGGACCAATTCTTGCGTATGGACTTTTTCGGCGGGCTGCTCGTCGCTGGCTTTGTGACGAGTCTCATGCTTGCGCTTCAATGGGGAGGTAATACCAAGTCATGGGGCAACTACGCGGTCATTGTCAGCTTCGTGTTTGCCGGTGTTCTACTCGTCGCCCTCGTTTTTTGGGAGATTTTCATGAAGGAACGTGCAATAGTGCCAACTGCCATCTTCCACGGCCGTAGCGTGTGCGACCTCTTTCCTCTCTTCCGTTTCCTTCACTTACCGTTATTGAATCAGCTACGCGATCATCGTCTACGCATTCCTCACCCGCTTCTCCCTGCTCCTCTTCTCTTACTACCTCCCCATCTTTTACCAAGCCGTACGCCATCGCTCCGCCACCTCCTCAGGCGTGAACCTCCTACCCTTTGTCCTCGGGCTCGTCTTCGGCGCCATCTTCTCCGACCAACTCGTCGGCCGAACAGGCTACTACTTCCCCTTCCTCGTCCTGGCCCCAATCTTCCTCGGCATCGGTTCCGGCCTCTGTTACACCATCACTCCCAACATCTCCAACGCCCACATCATCGGGTACCAAATTCTCGCTGGCATCGGCACCGGTTTGGGCATGCAGAACAGTTTGATCGCCATGCAGGCCGAGATGCGGCATGATTCAAAGTTGTTGGGTCAGGCTACGTCCATGGCGTCGTTCGCTCAATTCCTCGGTGGGACGCTTGGTCTGGGTGTCGCGGAGCCCGTGTTCTCCTCCGAGCTGAGCAAGTACCTCAAGCAATATGCACCCGAGGCGCCTGCGTCGATCGTCAAGGAAAGTCCGACGGTGATATACACGGACCTTCCGGCGGAGATGATTCCGGGTGTGGTGTTGAGCTATTCGAAAGCTTTGAGGATCGTGTTTGTTATTGGGGTGCCTGTGGCGGGTATTGCGCTGATCTCTTCAGTGTTGATCAAGAATATTCGGATTACTCCAAAGGCAAAGGGAGATGAGGAGGTCAAGGTGGAGAAGGCGGAGCTTTGAAAAATATATTACAAGAATACAGTAATAAGAATTAATACTTCATCTCCACTCCGTAAACGTTTTATTTCTCGAGACCGAGTTGAGCACGACCTGAATGAATCGATTTCAAAGGCCGGTGGGACATGGTCGGAATTCGGATGGAGATGATGGATGTGTGAAAGTGCACATCGGAACTCGGGGAGAGATGCGTGTGTCTAATGGTGTCTAATGGCCACCAGTGAGTATTCGATGGAACGAAAAAGTGGCAAAAGGAAACGACTTACCTTCTATACTTACCTTTGACCTACCTGTTTTGAAGCATCTTTGAATTCTTCATTCTTGAGGCCTTCTGTCTTCAAGTCTTCTTTCTTGTTGTTGAGGTCTTCTTTCTTCATTGAGGAGGTCTTCTTTCTTGAAGTCTTCATTCTTGAGAGGTCTCTTAAAGACCTCTCAGAATTGTGCATCCGTAGGGATTCGAACCCATCACCTCTTGGGAGAGGGGGTCGAGTTGCAGGAGCTTTGTACAACTCAGCCAAGGAGTCATGAAAACATGCCAGGTGAACCTGGCTAAGTGCACGTTTGCTGCAGTGTGATTTGGTAGAGAGACGACGCTGGTACTCCGCGGTACCCACAGGCCCACAAGGGCCCACAGCGATGGGGCTGCAGATGTTACTGTACGACTCCGAGTCGTTCGTTGAGGAGAAGATGGTGCAGTGATGCCATTCGGATCACGGGGATAGCGAGGACGCGTCGTCAACGTTACTTTTGATGTGCCGATCACGTGGTCCCGTGAAGGCGACGTCGGCCTTGTCACGGTTCTGTCTCTATTGTACACTCAGATGTCTCTGTCCACTTGCTCTGCGTGCGGTTCCACAGTGTGCAATCCAACAGGCCCGGACTGGGCTACACCCGTTCCTGGTGCGAATCCATGGACCCTCATGCGGTGCCAACAGCTCGCAACGACGAACGAGGTTCCGAATAGTGCCGAGATTGCATTCGCCCGGGACCTCACCTCACGGACTGCCGTTCGTTTGACGAGCCTGGATGACGAGATACTCGCACTCGAGGATCGCCTGGAGCACCTGAAAGCAGAGCGTGCACAGCTGTTCAAGTATCACTCCGACAACGTTTCCATCCTTTCCCCCCTTCGGCGGATGCCTCCCGAAGTGCTTACCGACATATTCTCGTGGACGTTACCTGCTCTTCACCCAATGCATGGGAACGCGCGCGACGTAAATCAGAGCCCCTGGACTCTTGCCCAAGTTTGTCGTCGCTGGAGAGATGTTGCTCTATCTACGTCTTCTTTATGGTCAACCATCGTGGCCATCTACGACGCTGATAATGCTCCGCACCTTGCCATGATCAGGACTCAAATCGGGCGGGCCCGCCGATCGCTCAAATTTGTTTCCACGGGTCCGAGGATGTCGATTCCACCTCTCAACTGAAAGTTTTCGAGTTCTTATCGGAGCACTCTGCTGACTGGGAAGTCCTCGATCTGTGCTTGACTGCACCTCTGACTCCTCTCTTGGTCGTGCTTCGCGGCCGCCTCCCGTCCCTCCGGAAGCTGAGGCTTGAGTGGGACAAGGCAGAAAGTCAGATTGGGGTGCATTCCATTGAATGCTTCGAAACCGCGTCCTCATTGCGGACGGTCAGCATCCACCCGAATCCATACTTCGGGCTTATCCCTGTCCCTTTTCCTTCGCACCAGCTTACAACGTACCGATTGATTGGGCCATGGGAGACCCACCAGCGTATTCTGCAAATGGCGCCGAACCTCGTCGAGGCCCGGTTGACGGTCCTTTGCGATGATGACACTGTCCGGCCAGAGCCCGGCGGTCTGACGATTGCTCTTCCGCATTTGGAACGTCTTCATGTCACTCGTGTGGAGGCCTTGAACTACCTTCGGGCTCCGAAGCTGGCTGAATTAGGTGTCTGGATCACAGAACCTGGATCCCTCATTGCCACTTTGGACGCCTTCCTCCTCCGTTCCTCATGCACTCCATACCGGCTCTGCATTGAAGGGTTACCACATGCCCCTACCACTGCAGAAATCCTCAAGAAACATCCCTTCATCACCAGTCTCACCATCATTTACGGCTCCAACCGTTCTAGAGCTGTTGCAGGACTGGACGGGCACTTAATCATGCTCACCGAGGGAGATCCGCCTGCGTTCCCACATTTATCCGAGATTTCTTTCGGATTGATGAAAACAATGCCCGTCGATTTTCCTCTTTTCCTTCAAATGCTCCAGTCCCGTCGTCGGACGGTTGAGCGCTGCGCTCTTGCCTCGGCCGCTTTGCTTACGTTTGAAGGTCCTGAGCCCGATCCTGTGACGCTTGCCGGGTTAGATAACCTTTCCAGAGATGGATTAAGACTTTCGATGGGATCGGACGCAGAGGCACAACAGACCTTTCTGCGCTGGACGTTTTGTGTCGGCCCCTCTGCAGGGTTGAACCTGTAATTCAAGCAGTGTATTTTTTCAACTTCACTTGCCTTTCGAACTGGAATGTTATCGACTCTGTTCTCCCGAGTTTCGATATAGGTGTTCAAAGTACCAGGTTGTCGTCCACGCTTGATACTCGCCGATAGCCATATGGAAACACAAGCGAATGAATTAAATCGTTTAGCATTTTATGTGTCCTGCGTCTGGTATAAACAGTGAGATAAAGGACGGAAGACCTTGACCTTGCCGTGACCAGTATGTTGCGTCCGTCTAACCACTCAGCGGCCTGATGCAGATCTGAGCAAAGAAATTGCGACGAAAACAGCCTGCCCGGACGATATCATATGGCATGCCATTTAATTTTATTGATTACAGAATGTAGCACTATTACTAGTCAAACTCGTCAATGGACACATCAAGTCCTTCCTCCCGAAGCTGCGCAATTTTCTCCCTGAATGATTCGCTAAAGTCCTGCACGTCCTCAGGAAACTCTTTGACAATCCGAAACGAAGCCCAGCGGGCTACCGGCGCACGTAGTTGGCTATCCGTCCACCAACGTGAGCATATCGTCCGTTCCAGCATCGTCTCGTCAAAGTGACCCTCCGAGTCGATGATTGACAGTCGTTGCAGTCGGGGTGCGTGATGGACTGTGTGCGTGTCGGAGTACTGGAGGGAGAGCAACGCAGCATCAACCGCATTGGGCCCTGCAAAACAATGATCTAGGTGGAGTTCCTCGATGCACGGGGACTCATGGATGAAGGAGAGGAAACCTTCAGATGGTATATTCAAAGGACCGATGAGCGTCAGTTGCCGGATGCTTGGAGACCGGCGCTGGAACGCAGAGAATCCTGCAGAGGACCAGGTGTACTCTGAGTAGGATGAGTCAATGAACAACTGCGTGAGCGCTGGGAGAGCGAGATGGGCGAAGAGTGGAGCGATGGGACTGTTATCCAAGCTCAGTTTCAGCGTCTTCAATCGGGAAAGCTGGGTGATTTGGTCGGAGGCGGGGGCAGGCGTTGGAGTCCAGGGTCTATACATGACGAGGCATGCATCCACGATATTGGTACATTGCACCAAAATGTCGAGAAGAACCTGGGCGGGTTCCGTCCGGCTGCCGAGGTTCAGTCTCGTGAGCTGAGACCACGGCATTGGGAAGGAACTCGCTCTCCGAGCGTTGACAGAGACATCGCAAAGGTGGGGTGCCCCCAAGAAACACTATCGTGAAGGGAGAGATATCCGAGTCACAGTTTAATCGCAAACTTTCAAGGCTCTGCAATGCATCCGCAGGTACCCCGCTCAACTTGGAGATCTGGTCGTCGGAGTGGAAGCGCAAAGACTTCCATCGTGGCGCCAAATTAAAAATGAAATCCGAAAGAGGGGACTGTTTGCCAGAAATTATGACGGGGATCGGCAGAGGCGCTGAGCGCTCGAGGATGGTTTTTGCAGTGGCCAAAAGGCTCGGGGGCAGTACGTAATTTCGAGGTGCTGCGTCCACAGCTGGGGTGTCGTACATGCCAAACGCCTCCAGTGCGCGCAGACTGCAGAGATAGCGAGCACTTGCTTCAGCCATCCACGTGCCTCGTTGACCGCTACCTGGAAGACCTCCAGCAACAATTCGGAGGGGAGTTGACGGATCGGTGCCACGAGTGGCTTGAGGGTGTTGACAATAATCCTGCTCTCGGTCTCGGAGGCGGATTAGGTTTTCAATCTCCGAGTCAATACGGGCAATATTGGCCTCAGCCACCCAAATGAGACCGCGGATTTTGTGCCACTCGTGGCTGGAGGGGGAGTGGGAGGAAATATTCTTCTCCATCTTGAATGGATGAATGCCACTGTGAACGTTTGAACTTCGAAGAGACCACACTGCCACATTTCGGTCTTTGCTTCCGCCCACTTTGATCTTGTCCCGTCTTCTGCTGAGATATCACTCGAGCTCGACCGCCTCACGCTCCATGGCACCCAGAGGAAGCTCTCCTCCACCTTTAATAGGGAGTGCTATCTACTGCTACAGGGATGCAGGCCTTTGGCTACCCAACGCTACCAGCCAATGGCTTGAAGCTACCCAGGTCTACCTAAAGGGGGACTTGTCTACCCAGCTACCAGGGCTACTCGGACTACCCTGCGCTAGGTATCCAAGCCGTTTTTTCCTGATGTACCCTCCTACTCCGTCCGGCAACGCTTGGGCGACCTCAGTGTGCATCGTTTGCCCGACCAGGAACCCTCCCTAGGCAAAGCCTGCACCAAAACTCTGACTGGCGCCAAGTTGGAGTCTGTGACACTCACATATGACGCGTTAATGCTCTTCACGCGGCTCGTCCACCTGGTCGATCATGACAATCCCGGACTCCGGGGAATGGTGCTGCAACTATGGGGCGAGGGCATCCGGAAATCCATGATTTTCCCAAGATTTTCCTGTATAATTCCGGTGTGGATCTCAACGAGACCATCGGGAACAGCGGCAGGCCGATTCCTTTAACACGCGCAGAGATCACCTGAGTCCTTGTTCAGGCGCTGCTGGGGTGTGTCAACTCGAGCACGCTCTAGAAGAAGCTGGTCGTCGTGCCTGATATCGTCGGTCTCATTGGAAGGCTCTGGACCGAAAATTTGGCACTCGCAAACAACACGGTTCACGACGAATTAATTTTCATCATCCAATGTATCCTGGAGAATCGGAAAACCGACTCGGTACTCTCCGTGCTGATCGACGCTGTCGGTGGAGCCAAGACTTTCATGGAGGCCGCGTTGGACCGTTTCCGACGCCTCTCATCGGTTGGACAGGTCGTCGTCGAGGACATCGCCCCGCAGCTCATGTTCATCAGCTTCCTCACCGAAAACTTGATGATCCTCCACGACGTCATGCACGAAGTGGATGTGTTCTCCGCAACAATGCCTGCTATCGGCTCGTTGACTGAGAGAGCCGAAGGATCTATTATGGTCGGAGGGTGCATACACATGATTATTCTACCGTACCTCATCTCGAGCGAGAGGGAAAGCGCTCGTTTTCGGAAAAGTGAAAGCCGGCCGCGAGATTTACTTGGTGCTAGCGTAGATGACTGGCATGTTCATGTTGAAAAGGTCGCTTTAGACCATAGAATGTACCTAAATCCCGCCGCCTGTTGATGTGCCGTCGGCGCGCTCAGTCTCGCCTCGAATCCCCTTTCCAGTTTTGTATTTTGATCAGTGTCGCCGTGGCTAACAAATGCCCAGCACGCTCGGCGAGGTTGACTGCGAATACATCGACGTATCGCGGCGGGTAAGAGACTGAGAGTACAGGTATGGCGTCCATAATTTGATTATTGAAACAATTGTTCGGTGCTTTGCCAACGGCGTTAATCATGGCAATGGCAGCCACGCGTTTGAAGGCGGGTTGAGGCAAACCACCAACCCAGGAGAGAACGGCGACGGCTGCTCCGTAGCATCACCATCATCGAAACATCTGCAAAGAGTAATTCAACCAAGATCAAGTGGTTGAAAAAAAGCATTCATCGAGTGGCAGTGGTCAATGTGGACACAGCGATGATATTGGCGACGGTGGCAACCACGAGAGGGACGACAAGATACCAATACCGCTCTTGCATCTGAACCAAAGATCCGGGTTTATTCCTGCTCAACTTCTGCAGCAATATTCTGTCGATGGAGATAGTTGGAAAGATTCATGAGAATGAGTACTCGTTTACTAATTTAACTGTTTCGTCGTCTTGCTCCGCAAGCAAGGTTTCAGCTGGCGTCAGCCAGCGCTTCCGAGTCGGAAAGATTCATGAGAATGAGTATATACTGGCATGATGAGCATATTAATTCGAAGGGTGGCTTCACGAACGGACTTTTCGTCCATGTTGATGGCGCGAGTCCAGACTTATGGAAAACGTATTTAAATGTGGGCTAGAGCCGGGGAGAGTGGGGTAGCGAAGACTCAAGTCAGTCAGGAACACGGCCACGGGGTATTAAACACGCTGGTTGATTTGAATACAAGACTGAGTTACCGTGCCATCCAGCCACCGTCGACCAGCAGACTTTCACCGCAGACATAGTCCGACGCACGGCTCGCGAGGAAGATAATAGCCCCCTCAAAGTCCTCTGGTGTGCCCCATCGTCCGATCGGAATGCGTTCCATAATCTGCCGTGAGCGTACGGGGTCTGCGATGAGTGCGGTGTTCATCTGCGAGACGCTGAGCTGAGTTTTTGTTAGTCAGGGAGAAGATACCTCTGTTGCGATGTACCCCGGGGATATGCTAGGTTCTCGGTGAGACGTGGAGATGCAATTTATACGAGCGCATTACCCATTGACATTGATGCCCTTGGAGCTCCACTCGTTGGACAATGCCTTGATCTAGGACGGGTTGAGTGGTAGAAAGGCATACAATAAAATGCACCCACCAGTCCCAAAACACCGTGTTTCGCGGCGGCATATGCAGGAACGGTCATGCCGCCTTGGTATGAGAGCAGACTGGCTACATTGATAATCTTGCCTCGAGACCCGGTGAAACCCACGCCGCGCGATTCCAACATGTGTTTTCCGCAATCGCGAGAAAGTGTCCATACCGCGTTCAAATTAACTTGCAGGACCTGCATAGACGCGTCGAGTCGTGTTTGTCGCCGATTTTTCGCACCTTACCTCATCCCAATTCTCGTTGGTAAAGTTCTCTGCAGGTGCACTGACTCGAATTAACAATGGAGACGAAATGATTGGCTGTTCCAAGACGCACCGACGTTGAATGCCGCCAGAATTGACCAGAATGTCAAACTTCAAGCCCATCTCGCCCGTAATCTTCTGTACAAGTCCCCCGAGCTGCTCCTTGTCCGCCAGATCACACTGAACGACAGCGACCTGGCGCCCCAGCTGCTTGGCCTGCGTGGCTGTATCCTGATTGTCCAGATTGCGCTGCGAAAATATCCATACAAGAACCAAGTCAATCGCAAGGACAGACCTGCACCAGGATGAGATCGGCGCCAGCCTTGGCCAGGGCGAGGGCCATGGTCTGTCCGATGCCTCGCGTTCCACCCCTACAGCCCATTTCAGTCATCTCGCACGCATCGTAGCATCGATAAGCACGTTACGAGTGCCGTGCGGCCTTGCAGGGAGAACAGCGACGAGAGGAATTCGTTGGAAGTCATGGGGAGAAGGAAAGGGATAATATTTACTCAACGCGACGAGAGCAGCATTAAAGCCTGCGGCAGTCCGGCCCGATCGCCAATGAGAGGATCAATCGGCCCGAAGCTCCCTGCCCCTATCCCGCTTTACAGTTTCAAAGGTTGTTTCCAAAGAGCGTTATATACAGAGAGCGTTGTGATAAATACTCGAACCCAATAAAGATAGGAAACCACTCAAGCGGCGACGCCGATGATAGGACTCAACCAGCTTTCATAGTCTGCCTCGTTCTTCGGGTCTCCAGTCACCTTGAGAGAACGGAGAAGAACCCGATAGCTGCCATTCGGAATCACCGTCCCGTTGGCAAAGGTGTTTTCCATCAAGACCGTGTCGTCCAAGTTGTCGCCCTGAAATATAATGAGCAATGGTTCCCTCTTTGCAAGACAATGAAATACCAGATCGTTGCGCACGAGATAGTCAAACTCGAGGAGCGATCCTAGAATGGGCACCTTGGCAAAGGTCCCGCCATTGTGCGGACGCGAGAACGAGAACCAAGGCAGCCCGCGAGAGTTCAGCGTTGTGTTGACCGCAACGTCGGCCGACACGAGATCGAGGCGCAGGAGGGCCGTGCCGAAAGCCTGGCGCCAAAGGATCGTCGGGGCATCATCCCCAACAAAGGTGTAGTTGACGGGGGCGTTCTGCACGTCTCCGACCGAGTCGAGAACAAGGGGCAAGTCGACACCAAAGACGAAATCAGTGTCATCGACGACGTGGGCATCCTTGATAGACGCGGCAAGACCGAGGTAGGTGGCGTGCACGGACTCGTTGCCACTGGTGGCATGGATGAAGCCAGAGTAGACCGGGAGGGTGGAAGCGTCGAGGCCCTTGGGCGGTGTGAAGGTGGCAACGACAGTGTGCGATTGGCCAGGAAGGAGTGTGAATTTGTTCTGGTTGAACTTGACCGTCGCAGAGTCGGATGTCAGCGGCACAGGCCCAGAATTCACCATGCCAGAGTCAACCGTGAGGGCGGTCCCAGCAGGAACGTGACTCAAAGTGTATGTCTTAATCTTCTTGCCGACGTTCTGGACCGTGAATTTTTGGCTGCCGAGTGGTCAATACCAAAAAGTGACATGAAAAGAAAAGTACATACGTTCCAGCGAAATGAGTGGTGTCGTTGAGAAGGAGCTCGGCAGGCGAAAGGATGGTGGAAGCAAAGATGGCGTCATGGACCTGGATCAACCCCGCACCCTGTTGTGCCACAGTTTGCAACGGATCGCCGTCGGTGAGGCTGGAGGGGATCGTCTGCGCCGTAGATTCAAAGAGCGTGCGCGCAGAGCGGGCCACCGCGACGGATTTACCCTTGGCGGCAAGCAGAAGAGCAGAGCTTCCGGCCAAGAAGGGCGTAGCCATGGAGGTCTAACAAAGGTAAACGTTTTTCTGCCTCAAAGAAACGAGAACATACACCCGAGTCAAGTGCCCAGGAGCCCATAGTCGTAGGGTATGTCGACAGGATATTGCCTCCGGGCGCAGTGATCGCAGGCTTGAAATACATATCGTAGCTCGGTCCGTAGGTGGAAAAGGAGCTGACGAGCCCGCCGGTAGCCGCCGGGATCGTAACTGCGCTTCCGACTTGGGGGAAGGTAACGTCGATGGAAGCCCCAGCGGCCAGTTGGTCGGCGAGCTACAGAATATTAGATTTCGCTCGGAATGCAGTGATGAATCGACTGACGAAAGTACCGTCATCTGCCGGGATCAACACGGCCGTGAAGTCGCCAACAGCGATCGATGCCAGGCCACCTCCGTTGCTGTAATTTTTCAGTCTCAGCAACACGACGTGCCGAGATGCTCACTCGTAGATGAGGGAAATGTTTCCGCCGAACGCAGCAATGTTGGCAAGTTTGTCGACCTGTCGTAGACCTGTTATCAACGTAGCCGGAATAAACAAGGGCTCACTCACGAAGGCGCAAGTTCCACGGCGGACGAGGACAACGAATTCCGAAAGATCGGGGGTATCGGCGGGAAGGGGGTTGCAGGCGTCATCAACGACGGTGCTGTCTTTGGAAATGGCATAGAGTTTTTTGGGACCGTCAATCGGGAGAGGGAGCACCTTTAAAAGGTGTTAGCATCTGGAAGCCTGGGAAAATAGAAATATTACACTGTAATACGGGATAGGGTCATGAGTGACACCCTCAACCGTGAACGATTGCAGCGGGATGACCGTGTTGTCGGAGGAGGCGACCGAGATGGTTTCGAGACCGGTAGCGGGCCCTGACGCATACCATGAGCCCAAGTCCCCCTGCACACAATCGAGTCATGTCAAGTCGTCAATTTGAGTGAACAACTCACATCGTTACCGGCGGCGATAGTCACGATTTTGCCACTAGCAGCGATTCTGCTCGCGACAACCGAAGCCGTTTCCTCTGTCCAACCGCTGGCACCTCCAAGACTCAGCGTCAGAATGTCCATGCCGTCCTTGACGCCGGTGAGCATAGCATCAATGATAACTGAAACAAGGTCAGCATCAAGCACAAAGGAAATGATAGTTCTCCTACTATCATCCGTGACGGTGCTCTCGCAGCCGAAAATCCGGTACGAATAGATTACTGCGTCGGGCGCAACACCGCTGTTCACATGCATTAGCGGTCAACGGAGTAAGATGGACTGTGTGCTCGCCTGATGTTGAACGGATTGCCTGGGTTTGCACCGATGATTCCAGCAACATGAGTGCCGTGTCTGTATCGAACAGATGAATGAGTTTCCACATGGAAACGAAAGATGTCTCACCCGTTGCATTGATCTAATGGGTCCGAGTCTGGCACCGGGTCATTAGATCTGGCGGAAGATATGAGAGCTTCATACGATTCGTTTGAGGGGACACATACCCGGTGTAATCATCTCCAACGAAGTCGTGGCCTCCAGCGACTTTAAATCCATGTCCAAATCCTCCTCCGAGGAAAGGGTGGGTATAATCGGTTCCTGTGTCGAGGCTTCACGGGAAATGAATTCATTATCCATTCGTGTCTGGTATTTAGTTGTATTCTTACATTCCAATTTTGATGCCCTTGCCGGTGATTCCCATTGCGTGGAGTTTGTCGACACCCTGCAAGATTCAATGGAGAGGATTTGGAAGAGGTACAATATGCTTACAGTCACAACGTGCGTTGACTCGGAGTCAGGAAGTCCTTTATCGCCGGGAGAAACGATCTTGGAGGAGACCGGTCTTCTCTTAGTTAGTAAACAAAGCTCGCGGACAAAGGATGGGACTTACTTTGGGGCCTTGTAAGTTTTGACAGGGCGGATGGAGACAACTCCCTCCGTGTTAAGGACATTAGCCACATCGTCGGAGTTCTACAAGTGACGGTCAATGGTATTGCGGACAAAAACTGACGGATGCTCGCAGTCAAAGTGATGGCAGCTCCGAGGAAAAGGCCGGGAGAGTTGAATTCCTTGGTGACGTCGAAGGAGATCTTGCGCTCCCGCAGAGAATGGTATACGCGTTCATGGGGTGTACCCAGGGCCTCCCGCTTGGACGGGATGTCGGATGCCTCCTTGACCTCGACGATGAATCTGCCGGAAGTACTAGCCAAGTTGGTCACGCGTTGTACGCTCGACAAGGACGATTTTGCGGCCAAAGCCGAAGTGGCGAGAAGCGCCAAAGGCAAAGCGACCTTCATGACGGAGAAGGGTGGGGGAAACACCTGAAGATATGTCTGCCCCGCATTTATGGGAGGTTACCATGCTTCGATATCTAACGGATAAGCATGGCGGAAGATGGCGGAACTTTCTTGGCACACATGGCTTTGGCCGAAAACAATCGGAACGGAAAGCCACCAGTCGTGAGATGATGGTTGAATAGAAGGAGAAACGAGTAAAAGGCGGACTCAATAGTCGGAATGTCCGCTTCGCTGTTGCTCTTGCTTCCAGAAATTGCAAGTCCAGAGTAGATACGACCATTATACGCCAAGGACCATCTTGGCGGCATTGTGTTCATGTGCGTTGCGTGCAAATCCCCGAGTTTCAGGCCATATGCACATCATGCATAGATAGTGAGGCCTGGATGGAGCCTCAGGCAGCCTCGGGCATCTGCCCACCACAGGAATCGTGCCTTGGAGTTCTATGGTCGTGAAATTTGTGCACCCTGGCTTGCAAGCCTGGCGGAGTCGATGGCACAGGACAGGATGCCATAATAGAATTGATTGACAGCCCTTCGCGTCCTCGTCCTTCAGCAACTTGCTCCAGCATGGCCTGCGCGCCGGTTTCCCTACCCTACACAATCGCGGCCAGCACACCACATAGCGGCAACTACAAACCGGAACACATTCTCGTCGACATTCCCTCGGACCAGAGCAGTCGCTGGAGCGCTGGACCTGTCCCAGAAACTGGCCCTCCACAATGGCTCTTGCTGCGTCTGGACACACTGGCTGTAGTTCGTTGAGTCTGCGTTTCATCTGGCTTGTGCACACGACGTTAATAGCGTGTGCAGAATACATAACCCTTGGCAAAGTGCGTTCGTCTTTCTCCAGTCGAATTATCTGACACTCCTTTCTAGTATTCGAATGGTGGGCTTATGACGACCCCAAAGTTTTCAAACTGAATGCGCTGCAGTTCATCCATGTAACATGAAAGACTTCAAAATCTTGGCCGGCCCATCCGAGGACGCCTTGACGGAAGTCCTCCAGTCGTCTCTACGCAACGATACGCACGCAGAGACCTTTGAGGTCAAGCACGTCAACGATGCGGGCATCATCACCCCGTTTCGATATGTTAAACTCATCCCTCTCAGGTAAGAGATGTCAAGTGCAATGGCGCGCGGACTTACCCTGCTAGTTGTCACGGAACTTCTTTCCACATATCCATCTGGTTCGTCTCGTTGCAAGGGATAAAGGACCCAGTGTTCGTCGAGGAAATCCGGATGAAACACGAACAAGTGCGTGGATTTTTTTCCGAGGTCGAATACTGCTCAATATCTCCAGTATCGCGAAACAACGGCGATGAGATATGTATTGAAGCATCTTAGGCAACACCGTTTCCTCACTCCATACAATACTATTCTCGCTCGTTGCGGACTCCAAGTCGAGGACCCCCTCGTCTCTGAGCTGTTCGAAAGCACCGTATCGAAGGGCGACTGGGCGAAAGCCGAGTCAAGTATACAACGCATGTCCCACACCGATCTATTCGACCAGTACCGCAATTCCAAACAATGCCATTTTGTGTGGCAACGGCTACATGGCAGGGACAACGACGGCGACGTGCCCCCAGCACGAGGAGGCCACGCAATGTGCGTCGACCATTCCGACGGGGTCATCTATCTGTTCGGTGGTTGGAATGGCAAGACTAGCCTCGAGGATTTCTGGGCATATGATATCGTGCCCCAGAGATGGCGCAAGCTCAGCGAGCACACCTCGTTGGAGCGCGACGCGCCCTCCGCCCGGTCGTGTCACAAAATGGTGTATCATGATGGATATATCTACGTGTTGGGACGCCTCAATGATGCTGACGCGCTGAAGCTGGAGCCGGATGGCATTGCTTCGCCGCCTGATGCGTTCAAAGGGTGCGAGTTTTATCGGTACCACATCCACGCTGGGACCTGGGAGTGCTTGTCTACCGACCCCGAAGTTTGTGTGTTACTCATATCCAGTTCTCATTGCTCACGTGTGTAGGCTAACGCTCCGCCGCTGATGTATGACCACCAAATGGTCGTGGACTGCAACGCACAGATGTTGTATGTCTTTGGTGGCCGCGTCCTGGACGGCGATTGGGCCAACTACAAATATGCGGGCCTCTATAGCTACGATATCCAAAGGAAGCAGTGGCAACAACTCCAGTGCGTTGTTTCTCTGGTCGTGCAACTCCAGAAGCTGATATTGAGCCAGGCCAAGCAGTCCGAGCTCAAAGTCCTTGACCGGAAGCATCATCCCCGCTCGCTACGGTCAGGAAATCAATTCTTCGACTCGGGCCTCTCGTAATTTCATATAAACACAGGCCACTCGATGGTTTTGGACGAGCGGACAAGGACGCTGTACATATTTGGGGGCAAGACGAAGGAGGAATCCCGCCACGACATCATCGCGTACGACGTTCTCACCAAGACGACACGCGATCTCACTCGCGATTGCGGGTTCGAGACCTCTTTTACACGGGCCATCATCGACCCCAAATTGCAAGAGATTTACCTCTTTTCTGGTCTATCAAACGACCTGTCACCCGGCCACGGGACCCTCGAGTCCAAAACGCGCATATTCCGGTACAACCCTCCTCCAGGGCGATTGGATCTTGCACTGCCCGCGCCGGGCTCTTCTTCAGAGGAACCGCAGCCGCGGTTTGCACATCAGGTGGTGTACGACCCGAAGACACGGACGGTATTTATGCACGGAGGGAATGCGGGGCTGAAACCCTCGGTTGCGGCTGACGATAATGCCATGATGGACGATGGGGGCAGCCCTGAAATGGACACCCGGCTGGATGATTTCTGGCAGATGACCTTCTTGAGGTGAGCATATCATTGCTTTCAGGGCTTGAATTGAGGTTTCGTAGAATGCCTGTTTCGGACGTTGTGCGACGAGCTACACTGCAAATCCGCAAACAACAGTAGGTGTCGAGTGCTGGTCATCGTTTCAAGGCTGATTTGACTGTAGATTCCGGGAAATGTGCGAAGACGTATCTCCAGCCAAAGCACTTAAATTCCTGCGGACGTCGGTGTTACCCGTGGTGGACGAAGACGATCCTGCAGAGGCCGAGGCGTATCGCGGACTACTCTCCTATCTCTTTACGCCTTCCTCGCCGTCCATGTCTTCACACCCACATCTCAAAACGCCTTCTTCAGATTCAGAGCATGAAGACTCGCCGCCGCGGAAGAGGTCGCGACCAAATACCCCAGAGGATAGCGAGATGTCGACGCCGCCGGGTGCTGACGCAGAGATTCCTGCCCCTGCAGCTAAAATCCTGCCGTTTGACGTGCAGGTCGTCAAAGAGTCGGAGGATCCAGAGGAAATCAAGGGTGCGGCAGCGGCTATATCGGCGGCGCGGTTTCAGCAACGCAATGCCTTGTTCGAGTCGTTGATGGAGTTTGTGTCGGAAAACGCGAAGCAGCCTTCGGGAAGTCTGGTCGCGGCGCTGGACGGTGGCCTGCTGGCCAAGTCGTCGATGTACAAATAGCTGCCCTTTCATTGCATTCTCGCATACGCACATATGTAACAGTATTCATTCGTCAAGATTTATCGCGCGACCAAACTTGGCATACAAGGTGACTTTGAGCGCCTTCATCTCTGTCTCGCAGTCTGCCACCGTCTTGGAGACCGACGAGACCTGCGCGTCGATGTCCGCCTGGTCTTTTTCGAGTCGTTTGAGTGCACGCGGCAAAGGCATGTGGAGGAACGCCTCCCCGACTCGATATCTACAAAAATCAGTCTCGAGGGATTGACGAGTGCATAGACACGCACAATACAGGTTCATCCTCATCCGCTAGTTCGAGCTCCGTAGCGAGGTCATCGAGGGCCTCTTTCTCCGTCTACATAGAGAAAAGTTATCACGACGAATCCACCACCGGCGCGCTCCAATCCACGCACCTTGAGCTCATCCAGCTTGGCCTCCATATTCCGCATACGTGTGTTCAGCTTTGAGAACGAGTTGATACGCTGTTGGTCCTCTAGACTGCCATTGAATGTCCGGGCTTTTCCTCGAGCGAAGGCGCGCAAATACCCCATGTCACTTCGGCTGCATCGTCGTTTTCATCGTCCCGCTCTAGCTGAGAGGATTTAAGTTGAGAGTCGAGTGGTGTGGAGGACGAGGCGAATGAGTGATACCATGCGCAGGCTGTTCATGATGGTTCCGAATAAACGATTTTTACATTCATAGCAAGACAAGCAAAGTAAGTACAATATTTTCAAGCCTCAGAATCCACTCGTAGTCGTTCGTAACTGCTCCAGCTTCTTCAGCACCTCTCCCACCGAACGATCTAGCTCCCCGGCAATACTACTTTGCTTCCCAGAGGGTAGTCTCGCAAAGTTTTCACACAGGTCACCGTCCACGACCGACTTGACAGGCACGTAGTAACCCCTCCAACTGAGCTGGTCCCGACCAACAAGGCTGCTCTGCTCCGTCCGCATGTGCTGCTCCAACGTCGAGATGAAATCAGAGTCTTCCTTGGACACAAAAGGCACGAGAATGCCTATCGTTCCGTGAAGACACGTGTAGAGCAGAATTTCACGGCCTCCAGCGACCATGGACACCTTGTGAATCGAGGTGATCATGTCACCGACGTGGAAGTGCGTCAACATCTTGGTTTTGTGCGGCGCACCCATCAGCTGCCCCTTCTCGTGCAGGATTCCGGCACCGGTAGGGTCATCGTCAACTTGTTCAGACACTTTGGCGTCAAGGCGGTTGACGAAGACGTTCCCGAATCGGTCACCCACAGCCACCGTGTTGTAGTCGACCATAGCCACCGCGGTGACCCACCTCTGCTGGCTGTCGTCGCCGAACACCAACAGTCGGTTTTCCGGGGCCTTGTACGCGGCAAACGAAACGGATTCTTGCATGTCGCCGACAATAATACGAGACCCTTGTGTATGGAGGGTGATAATGGCGGAACCAAAAGTCTGCGAACGATTAGATGAGATAATCCACAACGATAGGCAACAAACCTTGTTCTCCGCTTTTCGAAGCAGCTTCTTCTTGCCGATCTCATATATCCTGAGAGCCTTCCCGACTCCGGCAACCAGTCTTCCCTGGAAGCCCAGCAATGCAAGGGGCACGTCGTCGGTCTCGGTCTTGTGCAGGAACTCGAGGTTGGCACCATCTTGTGTGAACCTATATGTGCGCAGGAACCCGCTCGAGCACGACCGCGGCGATATCAGCGTATCAGCCGCAGTACCGACAACAAGTATGAGTTCGCCCTCTCGTGCCGAAAATGGCACGACAGCAATGGAAAAGGCGGCCTCGTTGCAGTCTAATGGAAGGACAGCGACAGTCTTGGCCTTGAATGGAGATGAGCTCGGATGAAAAGGCAGTGACAAGCCGACGCACCTCGATAGGATCTATTATCCTGATACAAGAAGCCCATGTGCCCGCCGGAGCTTTCGGGCGACCGAATACCTCTGGCGGCAAGTCCACGACCTCTTCGTCAATCGGCCCCTTCTTGCGCTATCAAAGGTGTCAGTGCTAATCACCTTTTCACCCAAAAACACTCACCAGTTCATCCAATCTAGCCGTGGCCGCCTCAGGACCCATGACGCGGTTGTCGCCCTCGATCATATAGAAATAATGATTTGAAGGGTGCGTGATGAACTTGCGGGGCGTGTAGGAAAGCGGTATTGAATCCTGCTTGAGCTTCGTCCCCAGCTTCGGGATTTGGAAGATCCGCAGAGTGCTTCCCGTAATCCCAATCAATCCCTCTGGGCTCAACTCGGCGGAGAAGCTCCAAGCGTAATCAAGATTTTCAAAGATGAGAGGCGTGAAATGCATCAGGTTCTGGTGCGTGTAGTTCAGCCATGACCGGGACGAAAGGGCCAGGATGGCAGGATTTCGTTGAATCTGCACTCGTATCAGGCGTATGGGTCGCGTTCCCAGGAATCTAGAGACAAGCGATCAGTGAACGCTCCAATGACCACTGAAAATACGGACCTGGTGCGAGTATCCGTCAGTTGGCCATTGATAGGATCAAGGACAGTGCGCAGTAACACTCCGTTTTGCAGCCCGATATTGACGAACAGCGTTGGCTGCGTCTTGTTGATACTGGCATCCAGCATCTCCGCAATAGAGATGGACGACGCAGGGGCAGTCAGCGCCTGCAAACTGATCGCCTCCAACGTGGTTTCGGGGTCCAAGGAGATGATGCGGACAGTTTGGTCTTCGCAACCGACAGCCTGGAGGAAAGCATAAGACAGGGCGGCCAATACTAGTACGCAAATTGCTCACCAAAAAGGGAGTCCTCTGTCGGCCTTCCGGTACCTCGGCCATGCTCAGCGCCAACACCGTGCTGCCCATCGCCTTCCGGTCTTGATATTCGTTCAACTGGCCGTCCAGATCCAGTTCAAAGTAAACTAGTTCGGCCGAACTCAGTGCCACGACGACTTGTCGTTTATTCGTGGTTGCACTAACGATAGTTTTGCCCGGAGGAACTCTCCACTCGTTCACGCGACGGTCCGCAAGCACGTGTCGTATGCCTTGGGGATGGACCTGCAGGAGGGCATCAGCGCCAATTTGTTGGACTGCAAGTGTCGGGGCAGAGGACAAGAAGCCGGTATCCTGCACTTCTTCGATTGTTTCGCCGATGGAGAGCACAAGAGTGCCGTTGACGAACGAAAGGATGATGTACGAGTCGTACTCGTCTAGTGGGTCGTATTTAGTCCAAACAACTGGTTTACGCAAGGAACACTCACCATCCTCCTTCCGTTTTGTAGTCCAGACCGCATTCGGGATACCAGGCAATTCCGAGCTGACAGATTCCTCCACCTCGAGCCCGTGTCGCAATATTCTGAGACTGCTTCGGCCACCGCGACCGCAGGCAGCGAATATTTGCGGTGCGTCCGAGTTGGGCAAAACATTCAGCACTTTTGAATCGATGATAGGGTCTAGGGACTCGAGTTCATCAGCCACAGCCAAATTTTCCAGAGGACGAGGCCGGAAATGGGCATGGGGTAAAGGAACATTCGGGTTAGCCATGCCGAAAGCAGGGTAAGCCGTCGAGCTGTATTCCGGTTCGTTGTCATCGTCGCCGAGCTTTTGGAATTGATACAAGTAACTGCAAACGATCAGCAAGAAAACGCTGAGGATAATTGGACACTCACTGATTCCCAAACTCCGCTGCAACGAAAAGGAAACCGGATTTAAGAATACAGAGCGATGACGCGACAGGTACAGTATCGAAATACTTGATTTTTAATGACCGTACTTCTTCTTCCTCGTGCTCGATGGTGACCTTGTACAAGTCTCCGTCTTCGCTTTGCAGCAGGAAAAAGAATGCACCCTAGAGAAACGGATTAGTGATTTGTCAAGGGCAAGGAAACTCAATATACCTTCATCTTGTGCATGACGGCCGTGACGATGATGATAGTGCGGCTGGGATCTTCCAACGGATGCTTCCTGCGGGGAATGGGAACACGATGCTGGGGAGCGTCCATGTGTCGGTATATGATGTGGTCCTCGCAGCAAATCAGAACGCCCGAGGGACCGTCGAATCGTTCTGAGGAAGCCAGCTGGCCGCCAGGCACTTGCACAAGGAGGTTAGCCCGCCTATCGGTTGGCTCACTCCACTTGCGCACGACGTGATTGAGTCCCAAATCGAGCTCATAGTATGTGAGCATCTAGAAGAAAAAAGGATGAGTCTTTCAACCGACAACACGAACGACTCTCACCTTTTCAGTATCTTTGAACGCCTGACCGGTGTGATCCTGGTCCGACTCGGCATAGTCGACCTCGAGAGCGGCAAACATCGGGTTTTCAAAGCCCACGTCGAGACCCACGATGTGGTGGACGATGGTGTTGGCTTTGTGGGCCTCAAGCGGTGATGAAATGGTGAGATTCGCAGCAGCGTCGCGGTTGAGGATGTACACCAATTTCGACTTTTCCACGGCCGAAATCATGACGCTACGGCCTTTGGGGTCCGTCGCAAGGTATTGCCCAGGAACGATCCTGCGGGCGCCAGACTTTCCGTATGTCTCTTGGTGCAATTTGACGAAACTGGCGGTTTTAGGGTCATAGTCCAGGATGACTATGCGCCCCGAGTCGGAACCTACTATGGCGTAGTCTAAGAAGAAAGTCAGACGAAAAGCAAGCAGGAGTCATACGCACAAGGGCTCACCCTTGGTTCCTCCAGTCAAGCGGAACGCAGCCAGCGAGCGGATCGAGCCAAACACGTCCGTCGCGATCACCGTCGCCATTTTTCCCGTCTGCACGTCAGGGCGGAGGAGCTCGAGTCGCGTCCCATGGGATATAATGATTTCTTGCTGCCTGGCACCAGAGAAGTTGCCCACAATTGCCTGCGTGGCGACAGTCGGGTGTTGAAGGGTAAGATTGTACAGATGCATGGCCACGAATCAGTCAAGATTTGCGACGCAGAGCTGCAATCCTGCGCGGGATATGGAGGCAAGAGTTTTGGGAAATGATTGCTCGTGTTTGGCTCGAGAAATATTATTAATCGACATTATTTAATTTTACGCCGCCTTGATGAGCTCGACTGCAGCCTCCGTGCCGACGAGGCGCTCCATCCTGAACCAATCGTACTTGCAATACAAGACCCGGCACGTTACATCCGAAGCCTCGACACCGTCGTCCAGGAACGGGCACGCCAATAACTCGGTATAAAATCCTGGGTTCTCGGGAGGCCCGTAGAAAATAAAGTTCCGGATGCCGCGAATCTTGTACCTCTTGTAAAAGTGGAACCGTTCGCTTATGAGGAGGAACGCCTTCTTGCCGCTGAAAAAGGCCTCCCGAGCTCGATTGATATCTTGATTGGTCGAGTACCTGCACCAAGTGTTACAGGGTAAGAGAAGGTGGGCTGTCTGCTTACTCTGATAGCACTGCGAACGACACTCCGGAATGTTTTTTGAAGTAGTTTTGCACCCGAATGAAATCAAAGGAGGACGGGACGTAGACGGCAGTACTTGAGCTCTGCACTGCTGACCTGAGGACCAGGGGAAGAACCTGCTGGAGAGTCAGACACAAAGCAAAGGACCTAATCTGAGCATGCCTGGGTAGTGAAATAGTTGAAGCGCTTATCGGGTTCATCCTTTGGATTCGGGCAGTCAAAGTGCATCAAGTTCTAGCAATAGCAATGAGGTCAGACGGCATGCATTTGGGTGGTTCTTACTTGGTCAATCCCATCCGGAACCTGAACTGGAGACCAACGCTTTTCCGCCCGGACTTTTCCTGCGATGTTTTTGAGGCCTGAATTAAACAAGGAGCGTGTCTCCGGAGTCTCAAGCGCGGACAGGAGGATGGACTGCCGCAAATATTCGGCACTGAAGGCTTTCAGCTATGAATGACAAGGAAAAGAAAATCGCCCTACTGTCCGTCCAGATACCACGGTTTTATGCGGGAGAAATCAGCATCATGGGAGTCTTTGGGCAGTTTGTTAAGGTGCGAGAGCACAAACTGTGGTGCGATGAGTCCTGGGACGGCATACAGGAAGCGATCCCACCTTGACGTGCTCCCAGTTTTGCATTGTGAGAGCCTCGAGCTGATCTATGACCAGAAGCTCGATGGATGAGAGATAGTCGGCACTCCTGCATACCGTCAGTGTCTACAGGAGTCTCAATTCATGCAGACTCACTTTTCTTTTTCAATGGATCTCCTCAAACCCAAAGGACTGGCCATGATGATATCACAGCCGTAGAATTCCGAGAACATCTTGATGCTCTTGCGCGTCAACTTGATGCCGACTCTGAAATTGTCATCCACGTTCCCTTTGAAAGTCTCGACCTGGTCGCGAGGATACGTTCCTGGCTCTGCTGTCGTTAACTTGTCAACCATTCCCGGCGACAAGCCATATTCCGCCATGAATCTCGACTGATTTTCGACTTGAAAGTCAGGGGGCGGTGTATGTGAAGTCAAGGCGGTAAACCAGTCGAGAGCGGATGAACGGAAAGGGAGGAGAATGAGGACGGAGGGTCGCGTGAAACCCTGATCCTGGACGTCTTCTAGTGGAGAAGCCTTGGGGTCCGCCTTTGCCAGGCGCTCGTTGTTCTTGAGAACGCGTCGTCGCTTTCTACGCAAAATATTCAAAAGCGAACTGCGTGCCGAGTATTTGGCCTACCTGGTGACATGGTTGATAGCATGGAGGGAGATGGCTTCGCGCATAGACTTTTTATGCTCCCACGGTGTGGATGGTAGGTATACATCCCGGTGGGATGACAGTAGGGAGAGCAAATCATTTTGAAGTTCCGTTTGCTCTGCGTAATTTCAGACACTTGGAAAGAGCTAGTCGCAGAGACACGCACCTCGAGGTTGCTTCGCCTGACGCTTTTTGAACGGCGTGCGTAATCGCTCCAGCAGCTAATGGGTAATGAGCACGGTCGGGTTAAAAGTCACCAACAGACTCACTGCGGTGTCAGACGAGGTGCCGGGCTGAGAACCCTCGGGAACCAATTCCACGGCGGCCCCAAGTTTTCCGCGTATTGTGCGGGTCGTAGTCCAGGCATTGTTGTCCACAGCTGCTCTGGATGACGCGGAAAGCAGAGCAGGTGCAGGACCGAAATGACTTTCGTATGCATTCGAGCCAGATGCACCTTCTTCGTCTTCGCCCTCGGCCTCTGGTGGATCCACATCAATCGAGTCCGCCGTTGCGTCCACGATGATTTCAGTGACCTCTGCCGTCGCTGCGAAGCCGACGCTTTTTGTCCGTTTATTCAGTTTTTCAGTGGGAAAGCCGTCGACTGCAGTCCATTTGCGTTTGCCGGCCTTGGTCGCAGAGACATTGAGCAGGGTAAGCAAGCGGGTCGTCGTAGAATTAGCGTCGGTCATTGTGAAAAAAGAGAGGATCAAAAACAGGGTTCAATAAACGCGTCGCGGTTGGATGCCACTCTCATCAACGTCCGTATGCGCGTTCTTTGTGTCGCAGAGAAGCCTTCCATCGCAAAGTCCATTACGCAGATTCTCTCCGGTGGGCAGAGCGAGTCGGTGCGTGGGCTTTTCCCTGCCCTCTGACCATGTCTCAAGTCTCCCTATCCAGCGAGCAACCGGGAACAAGTACATCAGGAACTATGACTTCAACTACCCTCAGACTAGAGCCCAGTTCACTGTGACCTCTGTTTCCGGCCACTTGACTGCCCACGACTTCCCCGACTCTCACCGGTCATGGCAGTCTTGCGACCCGATCGACCTTTTCGAAGCGCCCGTCAACTCCTACGTTCCACAGGACAATAAAACCATCGAGACGAATCTTCAGAGGGAAGCGCGGCGTGCAGACATGCTGATGATATGGACAGACTGCGACCGAGAGGGGGAGCACATAGGATCTGAGGTCAAACGTGTTTGTCGGAAGGCGAAGCCCAACATCGTCGTCAAGAGAGCGCGGTTCAGTGCCATTATCGCCCAGTGAGTCCCTCTGTCGTTCATGTATGGCACCGGACTTGAACTTTCACAGGCAGATTCATAATGCTGCTCAACACCCCGTCGATCTGGACCAGGCACAGGCGGACGCCGTCGAGGCTCGCACCATCCTGGATCTCCGCATAGGGGCAGCGTTCACGAGAATGCAGACAAAGAACCTGGAGGGCACTATCGGGCCAGTGGCAGGCGAAAGAAAAGTCATCTCATACGGGCCCTGCCAATTCCCAACACTGGGATTCGTTGTCCAACGATACAAACAAGTCAAGAACTTTGTTCGAGAACCGTTCTGGTACATATTCCTGTCCCTCTCGCGTCCAGTCTCCTCGCAAGAGAGCATAGAAACAGAGTTCAAGTGGAAGCGCGGCCATCTGTTCGACCACGACACCGCTGGAGTCATCTACGAGCATGTCCTCTCGAATCCGATGGCTCTGGTAACCAAGGTGGCGGAGAAGAACACCAAGAAATGGTAATTACCCGCGTCATGGTCAACTCTGGTACTGACCGCAACCAAGGAAACCCCTCCCTCTGACCACTGTAGAGTTGCAGAAGGCCGGCTCAAGATTCCTAAAGCTCGCACCCAAGGCCGTTCTAGACGTGGCCGAGAAACTGTACCAGCAAGGCTTTGTGTCCTATCCCCGCACCGAGACTGATGAATTCGACCCTCAATTCGACTTTATGACACTCATCGAGAAGCAGACGGTCGATCCCGCGTGGGGTGATTTCGCTCGAGGGTCAGTGACTTCATTCGCATGCGATACACTGAAACACCTGTTTTTTCTAGCCTTCAGCAAGGCGGTTTCAGCAGCCCTCGTCGCGGGAAGCATAACGACAAGGCCCACCCTCCCATTCACCCAACCGCTCATGCAGGCGCTCTGGGCGGAAACGAAAAGAAAGTCTATGAATTCATCACACGGCGCTTTCTGGCTTGTTGCTCAAAGGATGCAGAGGGCTCGTTGACGACTGTTGATGTTGCATGCGGAGGCGAAGAATTCTATGCCACAGGTCAGGTTCATTCTAATCTAATCAAGAGAAACTGACGCTCTTCCCAGGGTTGGTCGTCCATGAGAGGAACTACTTGACTGTTTATCCCTACGACAAATGGACGGGGAACCGAGTACCTATATTTGCTGAGGGTGAGGAGTTCGAGCCGTCTGTCTGTGAGCTCCGAGACGGGACGACGACCTCGCCAAAGTACCTCACGGAGGCAGATCTGGTCACATTGATGGACAAGAACGGTATCGGTAAGTCGAAAAACTTTAATCTGTGCTTTGCTAGACTTCAAATAGGTACTGATGCAACAATCGCGCAACACATTGAAACGGTCATTAAACGAGAATACGTGCTGGAAGAGTACGAGGGTCAAACCAAGTACCTGCTTCCTTCCACTCTCGGCATTGGGCTCGTGGAAGGGTACAACGAGATGGGGCTTGAACACAATCTAAGCAAGCCGCAGCTTCGACGCGCGGTGCGTCCTTTGTATTTGATCAAACCGATAACACTAACGGCCCGTTACTACAGACGGAGCGGAGCATGGTTCAGGTCTGCGATGGTGCGAAAACCAAGCATGAGATGCTCACAGAGAGTATCGAACAATATCGGGCGATGTTTGTTCTCGCGCGTGGACAGTTCAATCGGGTGACCACGGTGCGTCGGATGGGTTTGAATTGCACCCAAGACTAATGCGTTTACGCGGTAGAGTGTTCGGAGATATCTTGACGGAGGGAATGGTGCTGGGGGCGGAGCTGGCGGTGGGGCTGGCGGAGGTGGTGGTGGAGGCAGAGGAGGCGGTCCGGGAGGCAGAGGAGCTGGCAGAGGGGCAGGTGGTGGAAGAGGCCGAGGAGTAGGGCCTGGTGGCGGGGGAGGACGTGGTGGTGGCCATGGCGGTGGCGGCGACAATGGAGGACCACCCAGGGGTCGCGGTGGACCACCTGCTCAAGGTAGAGGCGCTGCTCCTGCGTATCGGCCACCTAGTCCTCCACCTTTCGACCCTGATGATGAAGACGGTTGGTCTATTCATTCAACATACTGGCAAACTTACGCTCTAATAGATTTTACCGCTCCGCGCCCGCCAGTTCGACGAAATACGGCGCCTGCGAGGCAACCATCTCCCCCCCCTTCCCCGCCCCCGCCCCCGCCACGGCGTCCACAGGTCTCCGTCCCGGACGACGATATCCAATGCAATTGCAAACGTCCCTGCTGTCCAGAGAACCGTTACAAAGGAATCAGAGTCCAAAGGCAGAAAGTTCTGGACCTGCGATACTCGGAGTTGTAATTTCTTCAAGTGGGTCGAGGATGGACCAGTCGCCGGCGCTCAAAGTCGATACCGGCAAAGCGCTCTTTTTCCACGGTACGCTTGCCCTCGCCGGACATGCAGTCACAGATTGAGCTGTTTAACAGCGACAAGATTCTGATGAAACAGGCCCGGGGCGCAAATGCAAATGTGATTTGACGGCGGTGCAAAGGACGGTCACGAAGGAGTCTGCGAATCAAGGCCGGAAATTCTGGAAGTGTCCGAATACCCAAGGCGCGGAGTGTTCGTACTTTGAATGGGACGACGAACCGCCACGAAGTACGAATGTTGGGTCGGGTGCGTCATTTGGTGCGGGAAGCCAAGGGGGAGGATCCAGAAGCACGGATGTTTGCCTACAAGGTCGTGGCAACTCGCTCTCAAGACCCTTACCAAAGTTTGTAGTGCCAAATGCCTGGTCATTGGGCTAGCGGTAAGTGCTATATATGCTGCAGTCATCTTGGGTCTAAATGTCTGTTAGAATGTACCAACGGCGGGGAAGGCTCTTCGGCCAAGCGAGCCCGTGCCTTTGGGTCAATTCCGACTCTCGAGGCCCTGTCGGTGCCCTGCTTCAAGTGCGGCGAAGAAAGGCCACTATAGTGCGGGTCAGTGGTCCGCTCTGCTACTTTCATTCCCATTCAAACCCCATCACATAGACTGCCCCAACGGTGGGAAGAGCTATCAATCAAAGGGACCTTCTCGTAGTGCCCCGGGTACTTGCTACAAGTGCAATGAAGAGGGGCATTTTGCGAATGGTGCTTCAGTTTCTTTCCAAAATTGTGTGAGGCTGATGATAACGGCAGCCTGTCCCGGGGTAGTTCGGGCTCCCAGCGTTCATCGAGTACTCGTGGGACCGCCAAGCGAGGTAGGAGCACTAGCTCGTCCCAGAGGCGGTGGTAGCAAGCGAGGCAGGGGTAAACGGACATTCGGTGTGCCAAGTTAGTACATTAGATTGTAGTGTTACGGCACCTGGAATCACTTCTCGACACACACGCCCACGAAGAACCACACTGCCTCTCGCGTGACATACGGAAGTTTTTGTGCCTGCCCGCTGCTGGCCGACTATCGATCCTGGACGCGCCTGGTTTTTCAATTGGGCTGCAGGCGAAGTGCGGCGTCTGACGCAGCGAGCTGCCGGACTTCATCGGCTTTCATCGGCTTTCAACGGCCGTTAACCTTTCCGGGCCCTCATCAACATTTTTCCCCACAAAAAATGTATTGGAATCGATTTAGCTTGAGTCACTTGTTGGAGCCACCTTGTTTCCTCCTCTCTTCCATGTCTGCCACCGAAGAAAAGAGATCTTACGCTGAAGAAGACGCTCCCACCAAACTCGAGGGACATGACGACCAATCCGACGTCGAGATGAACGACGCGGCGCACAGACGGATTCTCCGTAAACTGGACATCCATCTTTTGCCATTCGTGTCGCTGCTCTATCTACTGTCTTTCTGTGCGTCTCCTCTGCCTGCATTATCCCACTCACAACGATCCGGGAAAACAGAGATAGAGCCAATATTGTGAGTTTTCAATGCATCTCTTCAATTCTGAGACGAAGTTTTGTTCAGGGAAATGCCAAGGTTGCAGGTTTGTGCGATCCACCTCGCTTCATGATCTTCTCTCACTCGCCACCCAGGGATGGCGAAGGACGCTGACCTCACTGGCCTTCGATACAATACTGTAAGAATGTTCGCCTTATAATCGGCACCGCGCTTACTAGGCGTCAAGATCGCGGCCGTATTCTTCGTGAGTTTGGGGTTGCTCGCTTTTCGCTTCGCTGACTCCGCTTTAGCTACCTTATGCGTTCGCCGAAGTCCCCTCGTACGCTCCGTTCGCGTCATTGGTACCAATGAATTTTGACCGGCATTCAGAAATATTGCTCTGAAACTCGTCCGTCCATCTCGATGGAGTGCGTTCCACAGGGATTTCAAAAAAAAATCGCTTATTATTTTCAGTTCCGAGTATTATGCTTGCATGGGGTCAGAATACCATCTTCCTTCCTCAATTGCATGCTCACCAGGTTGTTCAGGCCTCATCATGACTCTCATGTGTTTGTGTAAAACGTATCACGATCTCATCATGTGCGCTATTTTCTATGCTTCCGAGTTCCTATCTGAATGACTGCCAGTGCACGTGCTTCCTCGGGCTTGCAGAGGCGTTCGTCATTCT